>JAMKCH010082101.1:0-12761 GCA_023653785.1 Ophioderma brevispina
GGCAATTTGGGCCGTCTTTACTGGAAATGACGGCGATGTTCCGTTTCATTTTGGGCCGTCTTTACGGAAATGGACGCGATGTTTCCCGTTGCCATTTGGGCCGTCATTCACTAGAAATGATGCGATGCTTGTTCACTGCATTTCGGACGGTTGCCCGCAGAAGGCCGCAATGCTTTTCATCAGGCGGGTGCACTGTGTACAACTGCCATAGACATTTCGATTCGGTATTTTGATAGGGCGCCACCATTTTCGATAAGCGATGTTTTTAATTAGCATAAACGTAATTCATGACTTAAACCGGAGCATGACGTAGCATATAGCGCCACTCACGACTATGATTTGCGTAAATGCGCCACTCACGACTGGCGCACTATAAGCTACCAATTTCATGCGATCAGTGTGCAGTACGCATCCATTATTTATTTCTTTATTTACCCTGTTTTTATTGGCATTCGCCACGCGATGTTTCGTTGCATCTGGACGTCTTTCCGGTAAATTGGCGCATGTTTTTTCGTTGCAGCTGGGCCGTCTGTTCGGGAAATGACGCGATGTTTTTTCGTTGCATCTGGCCGTCTTCCCGGAAATGAGGCAATGTTTTTCGTTGCATCTGGCCGTTATTGACTTTACGCTACTTATTCCTTGCCGGGAAAACGGCCGGATGCAATGAAACGCAAACTTTGGCTCTGTTGGCATCTGGGCCTTTAAAAATAAAATAGATTGCCTTTCGTTGCATTTGGGCCGTCCGTCCGGCAAAACGACCCGGTCCGGGTTTTAGGGTTCAGCCAAGTCCAACCTCTTGAACAGTCGCTAAGGAGGTAAAGAGAGTCGGCTTGTGGAAAGAAAGACTTGCTACCAACCGTAACCTCTCTCGGTATTTGACCTGGTGAGCATACCACCTGGAACCAACTTCGTCTTCTTGCATATGAGCAGCAGCTAAATGTGTTGTAAACGTTGAGGCCAACTCACTGGTGATTGGTTGGGGTTTGAAGATATCGTATCCACCGGGCTGAATGTCGATGCTCAACAGTGGAGAACCAGAACTGGCCGATCTAAGGTTCCTTGCAGAAGTGGGGCAGCTGAACTCAGATCAGGATATACACCTGTGGTTGTGGAACAGCACCACAGTACAATGGAAATCTCTTGGTCTGCCCATTGCTGGAGCAACAATGCACAACAGGACCTTGCGGAATTCAGTGAAGCAGCAGACGTTTACCCATCTTCTGCTGGACCTATTGAGAGACACAGTGTTTGGACACGATAAGAGGAAGAAAGAAGTCCGTGCAAAGCACTTATAAACTGCATGATTATTGTGTCTGTGAGGTGAACCTGAACATATGTCATTTTTAAAGCTTTGTAAAACATTTTGAATCAATATTTGTTCGAACATACCCGCCCACACTCGAAAATCAACCACTATTGACCCCATCTTGACATACGCGCAATTAGGGTCCCTAATTCGGTCTCTTTCCTAGTTTCCTCTAATCCTTTGTATGTGCACTATCGGGTTCTTGGGTAGAGAAAAGGGCCGTGTGGCATTCTCCGGTTTCCTCATGTTCGAGCGGCGATAGCCCATCCGTGTGTAGAGATCAGTGGATGGCACCCTCAATTGACATTAGCCTATTGTACTGTTACACAACATGTTGTTACTGTATATAAATGTTTTACTGCATCAAAACAAATACCTGTATCATCTCAACTTTGGAATTCAGCATTTAAAGAGACTAGATTATAGTTCTAGTAGACTATTTTTTTTCATTTATGATTGATAATTATGATCTTCTTGGCATTTTATGGATTACATATTGTGTCTAAGCACTTATAGCAAATTTGGACCATTTTTAGTGTGACCACGATCAATAAAGTTCCTCATTTTCT
Source organism: Ophioderma brevispina (assembly GCA_023653785.1). Taxonomy (NCBI): domain Eukaryota; kingdom Metazoa; phylum Echinodermata; class Ophiuroidea; order Amphilepidida; family Ophiodermatidae; genus Ophioderma; species Ophioderma brevispina. The sequence goes on from JAMKCH010082101.1 coordinate 1,876, forward strand.
TCCTTCCAGGGAGCACAACTGTTCCTTGAAATATGAAAGAGAATGATAATTTAAAAGTTTGAAAGTCTAATACAATAAGAAAACTACCAACATTGAGTGTCTTGTTAGAAGCAACAATACAGGTGGAAGTGTTCAACGTGAGTGGAGTCCTTGGCTAGTATGACATTGCCAGTGAATTGTGCCTGGTGGTGACACCAGATGGCATTCTTGGGCTCATTCAGCTGATACTCTGCATGGATTCTGTGCAAATTAAGAAACGTTCAATGATACCTAAATAGCAAAAACAGTTCAAGATACATACCATAACCACTTCAGGTATAAGCACACCCCACAAATGGTAAGATGTTCAATATTCAAAGTGCCCAACCTGATGAAAGGTGCAACGAGAGAATTTCAAATAACAGGTGTCCCTAAAAAATGTGAAAATTCTGATTTTTGTACTAGTGTAAAGCTCTCTATTAAAATATCCCCCTCTGAAAGGATTAAGCTGAGACTGTTTCTTTGGTACAAACATTTGAAAGTTCTAATTTCGTATAGGAGCAAATTTACAAATTCAGCCTATGTTTTCTACTGAAATATAAGCATACAGCAAATCACCTTTTTGTTTTCATTTTAAGTTATTTCTGTAGCGAAATAAAAGGTAGGAAATCTATTGAAGTGTCGGAATTATATGAATCACTACTATCACAGAAAATATGGGTAACTTGAAATCTCTCATTGCACCTTTAGAGTTTGGGTCATATATCAACTGTTGGCATCGTTCCAAGCCTCAATATCTTCCGAAATGACTTCCGCAGCCTGAAGCGGCGATTGCCCGCGCTTCACAACCGAGCGCACATCCCGCGTAGCAAGCTTTTTTACGCAAAATAAAAACATCTTTACGCACGAGCGCGCGGGTATGGTGGATGCATGGGCCTTTGAACATGAACCTCCATTTCCTTTTATTGCCTTTGTTCACACTGGTTTCTTCTTTGTTTCTGTATAAAGTTCTCCCATGCATCTTGGAGGCAGTGAGGAATGGGGGAGGGGGGAGGGAAATTGGGCCCTCCCATTGAGCGTTGGTCCGCACACTTGTCTCAACAAGACTTTTGTGCTGTCCCCTTAGTCTCAACAGTAAAATTACCCAATTTACTAAATTTTCGTGATTATTGTTAGTCCCCATTTCCTCCACAACATATATAATTTGTGTGTGGGCTTTGACTGTTTTAAAAAATAATATCATATTGAATTATTGCTGCATTAATATGTGATATATGCGAGTCAGCCCGATACAACCTCACTAAGCTTAAACTGCATGCGCAATGTGCAATGTCATTATTTTTTTTTATTTTGGTAAATTCGTACAATAATTTGCCAAATTTGGTTCGGTATTCATTTGTGTTGGGAAAAATTTTGGCTGCTTATTGTGGAGAACGTGGGGCCTTCGATAGTGTGTACTTCGCCCTATATAGTTATTTTATTGAAATATTCCTGTTAAATTCGAGGTGTCATGGTGAGAATCCTCATTGACAGTCGGTCTTTTAAAGGTGATTGGTCACATAGATCCGTTCGATAGATTTTTTGTTAAGACTTCGTATAAATGAACGTTCCATCAATTTATATCAAATATCAGAAATAAAAATATGGGGTCCACCGAACTCGTTTTTGAGAAATTCTATAAAAACGCCTATTTTTTCCAAAAATTTGTACACACCTTCTTTGGGAATTCATTATTTCCCGGACATTTTTGAATATTAAAAAAAATCGTTCGATAACTTTTGTCCAAATTTTTCATAAAACCGTTGTCGGCACTAACAAGATCTGTCGGTTACTGCAGAAAAAGTAGGGGTCACCGAACTAATTTTTCTGTATTTTCGAAATAAACGGCATTTTTAGTATCTAAATACCAACGCGATATTGAGGTGCGTAAACGTCACAAGTTTCACGCATGGTGCAGACGCTTATTATAGCTGCCACGCGTACAAAAACAGGACACGCAAAAAAACGTTGCGCAACTGATTTAAACTTATGAGCATTGTTTTCCCTATTGTAATTTTTAATCTTAATATGATAGGTTGTTGTGTTTGATGAGAATCAATAAAAAGACTGGAAAATAGGGAAGAAAAGGTTTATGGAAAGCAAGGCGTTGTCCAGATTTCGTGATTTTGAATGCATTTTAACGGGGTACTCACACTCTGAAACCCGTAGTTTTAGCTGGACGAATATACCTATACTTCGCAGCAATTTTCTCAAAACTGTTGTCAAAATTTGTCTTTACGAAGTTTTAACGATATAATTAGTGTCATTGGAAAGGAATTTAAAAAAAAACTTTTTAGCCAAGTTGTCGGCCACTATCTGACTGCAATAGCGCTGGGGGCCACAAAAAAATCATGTTTTTTGCTTTGAGAGAGAAATCACAGCTATAAAATGTAAAATAAAGCCTTAGTATCAGTGAATTGGGTGATTTAGGATTTCCATCATTCGTCAATTGTTTTTTAAAATGATTATGAAGTTCCAGTTATTGAGTCAAATCTTCACCAAAATGGAAAGATAAGATAATCAGCAGTAGGCTTGTGGAGTGTTTTTCCTGTTTATTTACGGTCATTCCGGCCGTTAAAGTTACCTAATCCTCTATTTAGTAAATTTAACGTTTCAAAAATGGACTAATTAGTGTCATGAAAAAAAAAAAAAAACGGTCAATTATATGAAAGTGCCATGCATGTGATTTTTTTGTTGAGATTCCGGTATTTCACGACGGAAAAATTAATAAGGCGATCGTCATTTAACTTTACTGCCGAAAATTCGATAAAATGACAAATGATAGTCCTTTCAACGTAAACTATATAAATCATATTTATCATTCATTGTTTATGTTCATTTGGACCTTTATAAGACCTAATAGGGGAAATGTTGTTGGAAAACAAAATACTCTTGTCATCTGACATGTCTCATTAGACTTTCAGACATAGAAATTATAAAGAAACACACTTTCCGAAAGACAATTGTAAAAGTGTGTTGAAAAAATAGGAGGGAGAACGAGAAAGAGAAGCTGCTGTTTCGGCGAGAAAAAGAAGGTGGAAACAGGTGGTAAGGGACCACAGCGTGCATTGCTATCTTCGGAAAGATCGCACAGGTACGCTCTACCAGGGTGGGTTTTTACGCGCGCGCGGACAGATAGGAACGCCAACAAGTCACGATTTTGGGAGAAAATCTGCTATGATGGAGAATGGTGCGCGCAGCAACGTGACCCAATCACTTAAGACAAATGAAAATCTATCAAAAATCCAATATAATAGGTCTCAAACGGGAGTGAGGGAGTGGATGCCGCCTTCTCCTGCACTGCAGAATATAGGATTTAACAAAAAGTATGATAACACGAAACTCGGGATTCAGACATAAAAGATTAAAAAAGGTGAAAGCGAATGTTATACGCCTAATCGAAGAATCGGTACTCGCTGGTCTTGCAACACCATAGCGCAACATCAGAGACACCGCGGCTCAAAACACGTTGCGATATTCTGTTTTTGTCGGAGCTAGCTGTCGCACTACCCCAGATGTCGAGCAAAGGTTTCATTTTTTCAGAAAAATAAGGATTTTTGCATGAATATATCAAAGTGGTTACTGGTGGACCATGATTTTTTTGTTTATTAGAAAAGCTGACATATGTGCTGCGCAACTTATATAAAAAATCACACAATTTTATGGCTAAATTTTTAGCTATAACCAAAAAGTCCTCGAAAAATGGCTTTTTCCCATAGACCTATGTGTTAATTTTGGCGAAAAATGGTATTTTGTAATGTTTTAACTCAAAAGTGACATCGCTGACCCCCTATTTTTTTCTTGAATTTTTCGGATTCATATCATGAAAACCGTTATTTATTTTAGTATTTATGCTTGAAGTTTGAAAGGAAGGAAAATTATGTCGGGAAGTATATATGACCCAAATCCCTTCCTTAAAACATGTAGTTTCTTTGTTTCATAGGCAGGGCCAACTCCAAAATCCAAAATTTCATTTGAGTCCAAACATGCATTTTATGTGAGTGGCCAATATTGTATATTAAATAGGCCATAATATAGGTATTTTCTGGTAACCATTCACCAACAATATTTTAGGTTTTATAGCATCAAAAATGTGGTGAAAGAAAGGTCAGTCAAAATTATTTGCAGATGAGATCAGTAAAATACAAGGGTTTCTCATGTTACGACAAAATATCAGGTTCGATGATGATGGAAAGGTAGGGGTCGAGGGGCTGTGAGGCTGGGTCGGGCACATTAAGAAGTGCTCATTTTTTCATTGTTTTATAGCAAATGTAGTAAATTCAATCCCAAATTGTGACATTGAAGGTCCATGACCCGATCACAAATGGCCTCGTCCCCCAGAACCCCAAAAATTTTACCGGAAAGTGGTCAACATTTGATTATCAGAAGAAAAAGCTACTACTTTCTCATTTACCTGTGAAATCCTAGAGCCCCCCAAAGGGATTGTGGTTTGGAAGTTATGAGCGAAAAATGAGCCCCATTTGGTTTTGACCAATATTAATTTGAACAGTACTTCTTACTGGGCTTACGAAAATACGTTTTTAGCTCTCGCATTCAAAACGGAATGAAATATCGGCGCGAAAAGAAAATTTACAGATGGTTTTGGAGAGTGAAGGCCAATTATCAAGATGAAAACTTCTTTTCTTAAATCGGGGCCATCCCCTTTAAGATAATTTTGAACAATGTTTCAAAATCAACACAATCGCTTTACTTGTAAGTCTTACGTTTTCCTTTTTTAAATTTGTATATTTTGGTGTCTCCAAAGTACCATAATAGGTACCGTTCACAAAACCCAAAGCCATTGATGTGTTGTAATTTCCAGGGATGTCAGCCTTCTAATTGGCTTTTTTACCAAGGAAAAAATAGGTAAAATGAAGATTTTCTCCCAACAAATGACCCCTGTCAGATCTGCATTTAAGAAGAACCCGTGCATAAATGCCCTATTAGAGAAAGGGGGGAACTCCATGTGAAAAAAAAAATTCTTTAACTGGCTATTAGCCAGATACCTTCCTGTATAACTAAATGCATTTCAGCTAACTTTCCTTGCATTAATAGGACCCTTTAGTCAAGACACCCATGACAAAATAACAACTAAGGTGGATCTAGAACAAAACATATCTTGCCCCCTATCACAAAAATCTTTGTTAACACCAAACCCACCCAAATTACTACTTTAGAATGTTGATGATCAGATACCCTATAATTTTTTGCACCCACATAACTTGGACCCCAATCTGTGTACCCTCTATGGAGCTGGGTCGTGCTTACACAGCACCAAGAAAAATGACATGGATACATTTTCAAAGGATGCCCCTTTTAGTCGGCCCACATGCTCTGACCCCAATTGGAGTACACCAAATTATGAACCTTGGGAGGAGTCACGAATTAGCAAACTAAACCAAAATGGCCAGGGACATTTATACAACATGTACATACTACATACCTTACCACATGTCGTGAGGTCGCAAGTGGTTTACTGAAGATGAAAACAAATCATACAAGTTGCAATTCAGATTCTGCCTGGGGTGGGTTGGGTTGTTAACAATGAACTTGCATATTCAGTGAGGACAATACTTCATAGGTCTACTACTTAATTTCTCCAGGTTTCACTTTTTTTTGCATTATATATAATAAAAAGGTCCTACTTAATAGTCTAAATTATACGAGCTTAATCTTAACATAATGGAAGAGTAGAGCAAGACAGGCATGAGAGAGTGATTGAAAACCAAGTAGGACAAAATGTAGGAAATGGGAAATGGCAAAGAAGAAAAATGCATAAAGATTGTATTAGAAGGTAAAGTAGTGGGGTTATAGGAAGAACTATGTACAGAACAAAATAAGGGTTCAATCAAAAAGTATATGAAAAGATTTTTTTAATGACATAAGAAGCAAGCAGGAATAAGAAACAATTATCATGTGTTACTGTTGTAATAGAAATGTTTTTTTTACTGGTTATAAAATTGTTCACAGTTTTCAAAGTATATACAATATACTTTTTAATTTATGGTAAACAAACCCACATGCACACATTACTACCCACAACAGTCACACCAATATTTCACAGCATTTTTTATTTCCCCTGCTCTGAGGACTGATTTTAAACATCTTGGTGAAAAATCTTTCAGTGCAAAACTGCTAATGCCAAAGTACACAAGGAATAGTATACAGGAAACTGAGGTAGAGTGGCACATTTACAATTAAATCTGAAACATTTGTAAGAATTTCAAGAAAATCTGCTGATAAGAAAGGCAAAATCATCAGATAAGTTCAGTTTCATCAGGAAAAAATGAAAAAAGGGAAATAATAAGGGAACAAAGGGATTCATTCTGGTTCATACATACTGGTAATTCAACCAATTTGTTTGTGTTTATATTAGCACCGGGTTTTGAGTTAGGAGGCATTTGCTTTTACATGTACTCGATGAGAAACATTGTTATAATGCTGCACCGGCAAAATTTTCTGAAAAATTGCTATAAGTGTTTTCTGCACAGCCTATCAGCTTAGGCGTTCAGGCTGACTCAGAGATTTTCCAAAGATGCTCACAGGGCGGATCCAGAGAGGTTTTTGGGGGGGGAGCGCGCGCCCCCAGGTTATTTGGCCCAAAATCTGTAAAATACGCCAATTTTTACCCATAACTACTGTCGCCCCCCCATTTTGTTACCATAAACTACCTGTCAGCCCCCAGTATTTTTGGCATTTTTCAGGGCGTGGTTCCGCCCCTGATGCTACCCATAATCTTCTAATACTACACATGATAGTACATCAAAACCAAACAACATGATTCATCAAGGTATTTGAATTTTTTCTTTCGGCTTTCTGGAGCACCTCCCGGGTGGCTCTCCCCCTCGTCTCCTATTTCAGTCCGCGTTCCGCTTCGCTTCCCGTCAGCTATTCCCCCTCTACTTCCTCCTTCGTGCTACTAGTCCTTTTGTGGTTGGTCTGTATTTTCTTGTGCGATTTATCTTTAGTTCTAGATGCATTTTTAATTAATTTTAGGCATTTTTTTTAAATGTTTTTGTGAATTTTAAAATTTCAGTTTTTAATACTTAGCATTTATGTGGCTCTCTTTAGTTCTAGATGGCTATTTTTAAATTATTTTAGCTTGTATGTGGCTATCTTTAGTTCTAGATGCTATTTAAATTATTTTAGCAGTTTATGTGGTATATTTAGTTCTAGATGGCTATTTTAAATAATTTTGCATTTTATGTGGCTTATTTTAGTTCTAGATGGCTATTATTTTAAATAATACGTACACAAAAAAAAAATAAATTTTTAATCTCTGAGTCAGCCTTAAGTTAGTACATATTGGGTAAACCTGTACACATGCAAAAATACCAACGTAACAAGATGAAAGTTGATAGGGTTAAGTTGCAACGTTCCCTTCTATCCTTTAACTCACCTAAAAACAACATCTAAATAAATTGTAGTTCTCGCCCTGAGACAGCGAAGGAAGCCCTTGTGGTCCAAATCTGGATGGACAAATGTCTGGGATGGAACATACTTCAGAAGTTTGTGTACCCCCCCCAATGCCAGATGTGACGTGCACTATTGGTGTGGGTAGTAGCGGTTTGTAGACCACTGGTGGCAATCGATTCAGGTTGTGTCTTATTTAGGGAATAGATGGTTTTACCGAAGGGTGTTTTGGGTGGTTGGTAGGAAAGGCTCTTGAAAATGCTTTACATTGTGTGCTGATTCCTGGAAAGACCTGAGCCTTCGTCAGTCCTTTGAGGGTTTCACTTGGCTGAATCACAACATAAAACAATAAATCATGTACAGTGTTATGTCAGGAATCCTTGGGAGCATAAACATTCGCAGGTATCTCTTTGAATGAAGGTGCCTATATGAAATCACAATGGTGCTGTGTTGTTTTGGCGGGGATGCAAGTCGCAACAAGTTCCAGACCTTGTGTTAAGATAATGGAAGGAAAGTAAATCTTGGCACCACCTCGCTGAGGTGGAAGACAAATCCTCAGTAGGGACCTATGAATAGTTTATGCAATTGGATTTGTATGAGTGACATCAATGAACTACCCTCTTTCAACAACCAAGCATCCACCAACAATTTTACCATCATGGGAAAAGCACTCTGTAAAAGGTTTGGGACAATGGACTCAAAATACCCCATGATATTTGATCTCCAAATTCATTTGAACCCCAATTATGTCCCATCGCCAAATGTCAACCACCATCCAAATCTGCTATGACATAGGACTTCTCACTTCACCTTTGACCAGCTATGTATTCCCACACTTCTACCCAAGGGTTCACTTGTATCCAAATTTCAAGTAAATATTTGTAGATGCTTCAGTCATGGGACAAACTTATCCTGTCACATAGTCCACCCAATTTTGCAACCCAGGGTCCCTTACAACCAGTCCTCAATGTATTTGGGTCCATACTTAGAGATGCACGCAATTTTTTAAACTTTAACCCAGAGGAATGCCGATACACACAAGTACTGGTTCTACAGGTTTCCAAGAATAAAAAACTGGGGAACTGCTTATAAAGGTATTAATTATTTTTACACAATTTTCCCCCTCTGGATCCATGAATCAGATTGCCAAGAATGCTTTGAATTAAAGCCACTTCATTGATTTTTCAATTAAACAAATTGCACCCTCTATTTTCATTACAGTCAATTTTTTTCGCACTGTTGTCTTGGAAAATTGTTTATAAGTACAGACCCCTATAAGTGGCTAAGCATAAACACGCCGTATTGTCAAGATATTATGTTTTTATGCTTTGTTTACTCATAAAAGTCGGGATCTGACTTTTTTAAGGCCCAGGAAATAGGCGTAAATGGCATCTCAAGACCCCTTTAAAATGCCCTAATGTCTGTTTTTTCACACTCGTTGTTGATATGACCTAACACTAGCATTAAGAGACAAAATGGGCATTTTGAATTGGAAAAAAATGACTGATAGTGGCTTTAAGCAGAAAATTATACATTACTTTATTTGTAATTTTATGTGAAAATTCCCTTAATGTATTAACTCTGTATTTTGTAAATACTTATAAATGGCCTGTCCCTGTCTTGAGACATTGTTTCCAATAGGAGTGCTGAAAGTGAGTTTCTATAGAATACTTCTTGACTGGGTCCATCTCTTCCTGCTAATCAAAAGCTCACTGGCTTTATAAAGTAGAAAACATTAAGAAATCTTTTAAGAATGTCTCAATCGTCGACACAGGCCATAGGGATGGTATAAGTTTGTATAACGGTGATGTCTTGGGGTCAATACCCCTCCCACCCAGAAAGGGGGGAATGCATATGCCAAAGTTCTTACATTATTTTAGCCTTTTTGACACTGTCACTTTCTTCAGTAGAATTAGTGGGGTGTGGTGACGGGTGTCCCAAATATTGGGATTGCCAACACAGCAATTAATTTTAAGACAGCCCCCTCCCTTTTTTCAAACCTGCACAACAAATACATGAAAAATAAGCACCCGCCAGTGTTTGTATCTATATCTGATCCACACCCACCAAGGCATAGCAAAATTGCTAGCTTGAAAGGAACTGGGAATTTTATTGACTGTATTGAATACATCTTCCCCACATTAGAACTGTCATTTTCTTCGAAGGGGTCTCAAATATTTATTGGTCATAGTCTTTTACATACTAATATGTGGGTCAGCAAATATACACTTTTTGTCAGCTTCTATAGACTCAAATTGGCATCAAAATATAATCTAGAGTTGGTGAATATTCACTTTGACTTTATATTTAACCATAAAATTGTCTTTAGAAGTGTAACTGTTAATTTCCCACTTTTTGGTCCACCCATGAAAACAAACTCTCAACAACATGTAGCAATTGCAAAATTCAGCCCACAGAAAAGATTCATGTTTTAATTGTAAAATATATTATGGGGGAGAAAACTTAGGTTTGTAATGGCAAGATTTGCTTTACTGCCTGGATCTGACAGGGTTTACGTGGATAAAGTATAACCCATAGCATATCTTCTTCATAAAATTTCCATAGTCTCTATCACCATAGTTTACTGCACGGTTCAATATATGATGCCAGCAGCTTCGGTAAAGCACCATCACATGCTAGCTGTGTGACTTGTCACTTGTCAATAACATGATCCGTCCATTCTACTGTCAATCCCGCAGGTTTAAACGGGAATGACAAAAACAGCTTATCACGTAAGGTGGACCAGCCCACAAGATTGGCAAAGGCCTATCCATTTGTTTGTTCATAACCGTCTGACTGCTTTACAATATTTTCAAGCAATGGACAAGATTGTTGTAAGGACCAATTTTGGTGGAAAATAAGATTTTTAATGATTTGTGTGTCTGGAAAACCACAAAGTAATTGAGAATGGCTTGTATCACCCATAAATATACATGAATTCTGCTTGTCTCTAATTTCCTTGTTTAAATTTAGTTAAGATTTGGGTTGCACTAAAGAATCACAGCGATGAGTGTGAGATGCTTCTCAGCAAACCACCTTCAGGCAACCTCATACGGCTGTGCATAAATTTGACTTCTCCCAGTTCCTGAGCCTAATAATTACCAAACAGCAAAAACATTAACACCACTAACAGCTGAGCTGTAGATGTGCTGCTCGGTTAATTAAGTGAAATGATTTTGTGCCACTATGTATGCACTTGGTAAATTACCTTGGACCATCCATTTGCAATGCATCAAGCATTGAAAGCACTAACCAAAAAGATAAAAAGGACCCCAGATGAACTTTGCCCTTGGAAATTCCCAAATTGCCTCAACCCTAAAAGGTTCAGTGAGGGCACATGTGGTCCAGTGGATTATATGACGGCCGCCTCATGATCTGGATGTTACGGGTTCGAGCCCCGCTGCGGCCAATGTTGTTGTGCACTTGGGAAATTAAAGGCACTTTTACTCGCTTGC
>JAMKCH010082102.1:0-24138 GCA_023653785.1 Ophioderma brevispina
GAAATAAAGGGTGATGCAGTATCATTTATGGGCGAATAATGTGTCCGAGGTTGGAAAAAACTAAATAATGGGCGAGGCGCAGCCGAGCCCATTATTTTAAAGTTTTTTTCCGGCCGAGGATACATTATGAGCTCATAAGTGATATTGCAAGCCCTTTATTTCTATTCTATTACAGTACCTAAAACAGCATGATTTAATAAGAAAATGCACTCGCGAACCATTATTGCAGAATAATGGGCAGTAAACTGACTAATCAGAAAGCTGCATTTTCAATAATGGGCAGTAGAGGTAATAGAATTGTATATATACAGTAATCTGTATATATTCACAATTATACTGCTCGCGTTAAAATGGTGTGTCGGATTCAAATGAAATTTTGGAATCAAGATATGTTGGTGATGGCTTTCCATATGAAACACAGAAAATTATATGTTGTAATCGGGTGGGGCACCTTAAACATGTTAAAATTTAGATTCTTGCGACAAAGTTAACGGCAAACACCAATTTCTTAACATTAGCCAAATCTGGAGTAAATTTGAAAAAATATTTTTGTGCGTTTTTGGGCCATATTAACGTGATTGAGCTCTGAATACTCAATAATCAAAATATATATTTTTAAATAGTGCTACCATATATATGAGTAGCCAGCGATTCATAATGTGCGATCTATTAACTGAAATATTACGTATACTTAGAAAATGTCACATTATCATGATTGCTTAGGAATAAAATGGTGCTATAGGTCTATATCAGGATGATCAGTATATGCGATGCACGTAAATATAAAATAGGGAAACTGAGTTCCGTCTAATGTTATCTGTATTCAATGTTGTTTTCAATGTGTAAAAAAAAGTAGCTAGGCCTAGGAATCTGCCTAATTTCTTAACTAAACTATTCAATATAAATACGTAGACCTAAGTGTGTAGATTTGAAAAAATACACATTATTAGCATAATTTTATTGCAGTGAAGGCATGCATATGCTCCGATTTGAAAAAAACCGCAATGTTTTATTTACTGAAGATATTGTAGCAATGGCTGCGGGGAAAGGTGCATTTAAGGGTACGTGCACACCACTATTACGCCTTTGTATAGAAATTCATGTTCTATCTTGGGCTGTATCTCGAGTTACCTTGCGTTTCAGAAAATGAGAGTTGCACAGTTTGTTCGGTTTTTCTTGGCTGAGAAACAAAGTTTTTGAAACAAAATCTCAAATTGAGAAACTTGCGTTTATCAATTTGTACATTCTATATGGTTTTCCGCAAGATTATTCCATTCTGTGTTAAATTATGTTTGATTCAAAAGCCGGTCCAGGAATAATCATAATATTCATAACAAGTGAGATTTATAGAGCGCCTTTTACAATGTAGGCAAAGCGTAAGAAATAATTTGGAACAAATTCTAAAAATCTGGCGACTCCTTCGCTCGCCAAAATTTAAGACCTATAATTATGTTTTCTGCAGCTTTCTTTTAAAAGTAAAGAGCTTTAAGGTAAATCTTGGAGAAAGAAAAGTTTATCACCTTTATCCGTCAACCAACAATACTAATTACTGGTTGTTTTGGTCTTATTTGTGCAAACACAGCTATTAATTTATTTTCGTTCATTCTCTTCTTCTTCTTCATTGTTTTAATTGACTTGTAGATGGAGGCGGGCTGAGTTTGCCTTGTCTTGTCTGGATCCGTACAAACTTACTGGTCGAAAAATCATAAAATTCATAGAATTTTTAACACGTTCTTGCTATATAGAATATAAGACCAAGGAGGTATCAAAATACCGCGATACCTCCTTTATAATCTCTAAATTTCTTAGATTAAAATAAAGGAAAAATCTGATTTTAGATTAAATTGTTAATCTATTACATTTATATTTCAATGCATTTTGGTTTAAATTTTTAATCTAAACTGATAGAATCCAATTACATTAAATTTAATGTAAGAGATAGGTCTGAGTTTTTAACGATGAAATTATCTGAAGAGTTTATTTTGTCATACAGCTTTTTCAAAGTGTAAATTTGCATATCTGGTGTCTACTTTGGAAATCCGTAATTGCCGTTTCTATTTTATAATTTTCTTTTTTCTTATGTTTTAATTCAAGATTGCGTGGATGCAATGATTTATTTAAAATATCGAAGACAATTTCGCAATCAATCACCAATTTACTAATTCATATTGACAATGGTGAAAATTTGGGAAAGACATGATAGAAATAGAGACGACTTAAGTTCTTTATCATAGAAACATGCTTGCGACAATGAATACCTTTTGTGGGTATTCTGATAATGGCGCGAATTGTCCTGTTATGTAACAGAGCGTGACAGAAATAATACGGTGTACTACTAAGAACAGGCAGCAGCCCAGACTTGTATTTTACTACACAAAATGAGAGAAACAAGGGCGCGTAGAATTCGTTGAATTACACGAAAACCGTGTTGTTTCTGGTGCTCAAATTTGCAGTGTAGACTGTTCATAAAAGTTGTTTTTGTTTGAACTACAAAGAAAATGCAAAGGTTATTAATGGTAAGCAGAAAATTAACCCAAACATGACGAAACTGCTTAAAAACCTATTTTTTGCATGAACCTCTCGTCCCGCTTGCCTACGGCCTTTACTGACCAGTGGGCAAGGGTGGGGACGACACAACAACAAACAATATAAATATTATTTAAAATACAATAAGAATATTATAAAATTTATGAAAATACATCTGATTGCACGGAAATAGTGACCAGCACCGGACAAATTTCTTAAAACTGAATAGGATTTTTTAAAACAATGACTTAAAAGCGTTGACATCGTAAGTTCCATTGAGGTTTTTTCGAGCACAGAATATTGAATATAAAGAGACGAGAACGGACTTAAATAATATCATCCCGGAGTTTTAGGAATATTTGTAACCGCATTTTATTTTGTAATCATGCCATCGAGCCCTATGAGTTTGTAGTCTTGGTCAACCAAAACCCTTCTCGATTTCCAATTCAATCATGATGTGGAAGAACATTGGTAGCCGCGTACCTAATGTCATAGTAAGAGAGGCGTATTGGGCTACCTTCTAGCATGGGCCCGCATCGATATTGGTCTCAAAAGGGATGCGTAGCTCGATGATAGTATCTGTTGGTTGATGCTCCAGGAATAACAGATTAGGCTTGTGTGAGGATTGAAAGAATGACCGGCGCGGAATAGTTCCGCCACATACAGGTAGACCCTTGATATCGGAAAAATATTTGAATTCTCTTGACGCGGATACAAAACACTGTGCTGAAAAAAAAAAATCATGAATAAATCTCAGGACAGTGTTATGCGCCAGAGGTATCGATTATTCAACTCGTGTTGCTGTTGTTCAAGATATGAGCAAAGTACTACATCTGTTATTACAAAGAGAAGAGAACATCTGTCACGAGCCGCTCCCCCATAATTTCAAAATTGGTAAAAGATGGGAGACTATCAATTAGCAGGCATAATGGGAAAATTGAGGAAACCTTTGGAAGATTATAATGATGATTCCATGTGAGATCCATTTTTTTCCTTTTCAAGAATGTTTGCAGTCCCACCTTGCATGCATGAACAAGAAGCGGCTCAAGGACAGATTTCCAATATCAATTATTTCCGATACTCAGAGGACCTATTAGCTGATTTGAAAGTGTTCCTGAATATTATTTTCCAAAGTAAGGAAGTCAAGAGGACTGAATGCGTCATATTCTAATGGGGACAATTTTTGAGACCACTTGATTCACGTGGTTAACTCGTTTCATAGAGCATGGTTTTGTGATAGCATTGCTTTGGAAACGTGAACGGCTTGTTGTTGTATGTAGCACAATGCCGCGAAAATAAACGCGGATATACGGTGCTGTTAAGGCAATGCAGATGGCATGTGAACTAAGCAATATGGCCAAAGCCAAGCCATGTTTTTTTTTGTGGCTTTTTTGTCAAGCAGGAAGTAATGCGTTTTACAGCGATTATTGAATAGAGGAGACGGAATAAGATATGGAAGGAATATCTTGTATATATAGCAAGTTTTCAATTCATCCCGAATTGACAGAGTTGTGTAACTTGTTCCCAATCATGTCAGCAATTTCAGCCTGCTTTCTGCTGAATGTGATCAAAGAACCGAGAAAGCGCTGGGGATAGTCTTCACTGAGATCACTTTGTTCCACACCAATATTAAAATCTATCAATTGAAGGTTTTCCACCACAAATAGACAGCGAGCGACCACTTTGTGGTTTCAGCTAAGCCATAGAAACTGTCTTTCATGGAGCTCATAATGGTTTTTATGGTGGTGTGGGGGCGTGGGCCGATTTAGTCATCAAATTAAAGTCATCTCATTTTGGTTTTGTCAAGATTGAAAACCGTGTTTTTTGGCGAATATTTTCTAAGGTTATTGTAGATTGGATGAAACATATAGAAAAATACAGGAGAGCACAGGGTCCCCTGAAATGGACACGTTTAAATCGAAAGTTGCGGGCAATAAAGATTCAAAATGTATAACGGAAACATTTTCCGGGAGGGCCAGGCGTAGCCGGGGGGGGGGGGATTGCGAGAGTTGGGGGTGTGCCCCTCCGGGGTGCGACGCACCCCCCCACCAAAAAAAAAAAATGAAACAAGTCCGCTTTATGATGTTGAAGGTCCGCTTTGGAATGTTAAAGTTTGCGGACTTGCTAAATGTTGTCCGTTTTAAGGGTCTGTGTTGCATGGGCATATGAATGACTAAGCAGTGTTAATCCATTTCCATTACGCAGGTGATGTAATTTTACTGTTTCTGAACGTGGGATGATGCCATTACACCTTCCCCCTCCCCCCCCCCCCCCCAAATCTTCAGAATTTGGAGACGACGGTGAAAAATTTGGGGAAACCTCGAAGCACAGCGAGCCGAAAAAAAATTGTTGTTGTACGCAAAAGGTCCGCTTCTGGCTAATCGCACCCCCCCTCCCCCCAACAATAAATTCCGGGCTACGGGCACTGGGATGGCAACAAAGCTATTAAGCGTATGTGAAATCAGAGTATGACTGACACTACCAATCGGCAAGGTCAAAGAAAGTGATGTGAACTGTCCTTTTCTTAACTTTTGCCAAAGAAATGACTTTTTGAAAAACTTATAGTCATGTGTTCTACAGTTTGTCAGCCAGGATTTGATGATATTACCTTACGGATGACAGCCTTGTTAAGCTAATCATCTGAAATTTTGCGGCAAGTTGGTTGTCTCCTGCTTTGGTATCAATACACCTTGGATTCAGAGGAGTTGCCGTAAACTGACCACTGAACACCCTTTTAAACTTATGAATTCGGAACTTAACAGAATAAACCTGTGTTATTACGTGAAGGGTTCCGAATTCAAAGCGTGTCAGAAAAAAGTGTGTCCATAGGGTCAGGTTACGGAAAAACTTCCGGATTCGGTGAATAATATAATTACTTATCGACAGCCATGTTAGTGCAACAAACTCACATTTTTGGCGAATTTTTTTTGTTTTTTTTGTTATATATTATGAAAAAGGAGAAGATCCTACGATTTGGTATACATTTCAGGTTTAACATCTATTTGCAGAGTTATTGTGCTAAAGTATGCCTATTAGGTGTAGATACGACTTTCTGTTGAGTGCAACTAAGTCGTAACTGTAGATACGACTCTGTTGCCCTACACGAGAAAACAGTCATGTAGATACGCCAGTTATTTTCTTCTGTATAAAGCGTTGTTTTCAAGAGGGGGGTGTAAATAAAAAATATCCCAATTTTTTTGGTCACAAGTGGATTTTCATCTTTTACCAAATTTATGCTAATTTTGGCCAAAAAACCATAATAATAATACAGAAATGTAGTTACGACCTTCTTTCCATCAAATTATAATGCTCAATACTTACTATATGTTTACAAAAGTAAACTAATACACATATTGTAACATATATTTCAAGTAGTAGACTCAATTTATTGCGGAATTATTAGGCTAATAGGCCTAATATGGTGTAGATACGATATTAGTACCCCATCTTTAGTTAGATAGTTCTTAATTAGTCGAGAAAATATCCATAATATATATTAAAAATACTCTGTAATCGTGTGTTATATTTTGCCATTCGGGAACAAACTCAACAACTGAATGAATGAAACAAAAAAATGCTTTCTACGGTAACATCATGAAAGTTGTAATTACGACTTGTGGCATCACATGGACGATACAGTGTTTTATCGAGGTTATGACAAATGGACTGAATCCTAATGACTCTTGTACTAGCCTCCCTGGTAGCAACTAACAGGAGATGAAAAACTTCTCTCATCCAATCCCTGCAATTCAAACAATAGGTTTTGATTCATTGTTTTCAATGTTTGGTGGCTTACCTTTCTAGGGCCCCCTGGGATTCTGGGTGATATGCTGAAAAACTGTACTTGGAAATTCCCAACGGGTCCATGACTGTTTGAATAAACCTGACATGAAAATTTGATCATTGATCAGGACTGAATTGATTTTGGAAGGCCATACTAGGGTGAAAAACTTTGTTAGAGCTTTGACAATACTTTGTGCCTTAATATTTCTCAAGGGTATCAGCCTCGGGGAATCTTGTGGGAAGCACACATGATGGTCAGTAAATAGTGATTTCCTGACTTGGTCATTGGAAGTGGCCCTACGCAATCTATTAACACCATAATAAATGCTCATCAAACTGCTGGTTTGGTTGCAAGGGAGCAGTAGGAATGTTATGATTGGGCTTGTGCCCACCATTTAACATGTGTGACAAGTCTTACAATACTCAGACACAATTTTTCTGAGGGTGTAGGCCACCAAAAATGACGTCCTAATTATTCATGTTGTTTTTCTCACACTCTAAGTGTCCTGCCATGGACTATCATGGGCTAAACCTATCACTTCCCTAGGTATACCTTTGGCACTACAATTGATGCACAACTTCCATTCTTCATCTACAAGTGCATCGGGGGGCCGCCATTTCTCATGAGGACACCATCTTGCTTCCGGGCTTGGGTAGAAAACATTACCGGAATTTGCTCGGCTTCTGTTGCGACAATGCCCTCTCACAAAATTTCCTAAGTGCTGGGTCGTGGTGCTGCTCATTCCCCGATTGTCAGGTTAAAAAGGGTTTCCTTTGACAGT
The DNA here is from genome assembly GCA_023653785.1 of Ophioderma brevispina. NCBI lineage: Eukaryota > Metazoa > Echinodermata > Ophiuroidea > Amphilepidida > Ophiodermatidae > Ophioderma > Ophioderma brevispina. The sequence goes on from JAMKCH010082102.1 coordinate 7,092, forward strand.
CCCTAAACTCTATCATGCCTCAGCGGCTGGATTTTTCATGTTTTACCAGCTTGTCCACTCTGTTTGTGCTCCGGGGCTGGATTTTATACAGGGAATTTTAAGTACCCCTGAAGAGGGAAGATGACCTCAAACTTCTCTAACTTTGAGGAGAAAAGTAATCCTAAATTGGGACCCAAGTCATCCTCGACGCTCTTCTCATATGTGTGAGTATTTGACTCATCACCTGACCTCACCGTGTTCCTGTGAGGCTTTTTGGTCATTGACCTAGTTTCTGCACATGCTGGGAAAGGTCTATTTCTCATCAAATTTATCCACGTACAGGGTCCCTGGGAAACTATGGGATGCGGGAGTACTTTCCCCCCTGCCAAATCATTCCCTAACAACATGGATACCCATTTAACTGGGGAGTTCTTGTCTAAAGGCACCAATTGTGACGTTCAAGAAACCAAGTCTTATTCCAAATTCAGTTGGTTGAAGAGGGACGACCTAATTCAATCCATTACCTATCCCTCTGAATCAAGGCCACTAGTTCCGTGGAAACCTCAATATCAAATGGAAGGAATCTTCAATATCATGGACCTGCGCGCACACACGTGTCCCGCATGATTCTAAGGGTTTTGGATCTAAACTGCACCTGAAAGTGCCACAAATCCCTCCAAAAACAAAAGGCTTAAAAGTCATCCCTTAATCTTTTCTGTGTCAATTCCCATTTGTGGGATTCTTGTTTCTGACAGAGAATGAACTTTTGACCTCAAAGTAAACTGCACAACCTATGTTTTTGACTCACTTTACTCCATTTTGGGTGGAGAGCCAGGTATTCCCAACACGTGACTGTGTATGTCCTGGCTTTTGTACAGTGATGGCATGTGAATGGGAACTGTGATTTGGGTCCCATCCTGCCTTTGATTAGCAACATTACTGTCTTTACTCCCCTTTTCATGGGACCTGACTGGGAGTTCCCCTCCTGAGTGCTACAATGAGACGCTTTGTTAGAACCGTACGTGTTCGTACCAGGTAAATTCTGGCTATAGGCCTACTAGTAGGACTGAATTGTGTGTCAATGCCCTAATCATCGGCCTACGGCTGCTTCCGCAAACTGTCATTTGGTTTTCATCAAGAGTGTTTTGATATGGATGTAGACACTGTTTGTTTGACTCTTCAACTAAAATCAACTCCCTAAGTTGACCCCAAAATTTTGACCAAAATTCTTTTGAGAGAAGCCGGCGATTCAAAACATTTGTTCCGTTACACGGGCAAATTCAACGTGGTCTGGTCATCCTTTTCTGACAAGACCTCAATTTTTGTCTATATGCTTCTGGCACCAATTCATATGATTTGAGCACTGCCGCTTAACTCGTCATAATCACTGCATCTATCTAATGACATGGCCGAATAATTTCTCGGGCATTTTACCAATGAACACTCACTGTAGCAACAAGGTCCAAGACTCCCTTGGGCCATTCAAGCTATGGCAATTTCTCCAAAGTGTAGAAAGGTATTTGTCTACTTTCTTGTTCCTGAAATTTGTGGAACCAGGCGAATATTTTTCGCCGCATCAAAACCAGAGGGTTGAAGAGTCTGAGAGCCTAGCCGTTGTTTCAATTTTCTAAATCTCTACCTGAGCTTCAAGCTACTTTCTTTTTCAGATCAGTTGCTGTTTGTAATTCCATCTCTTTTTGTTGTAGTTCTTTTGTTATTTTCAATTTTTCAAAAAATATTCCATTTTTTTCAATTTTCTTTCTGTAATTCAATTTCCTTGTTTCTGTTCCATCTCATCTTTTTCAAACTTTTGAATTTCAAGTTTTTTAACTTAAATGCATCACTTTTGCCATGTTCCAGAATTTCTTCTATCCTATCCATATATGAACTATCCCAACATCTTCCTGGACAACTTTTCCATCAAACTATTTTTGATGACTTGCTTTCTTCATACATGATTTGCATAAGTCCTAAATGCTTGGCTAGTTTAATTAATCAGGCTTCTCAGCTCATCAAACTTTCTCCCAGGTTATTTGCCCTATTGAACACTTCTGGATCTTCAAACTCCATTGTGATTGATTACTCTATCAACAAATATGCTAACTTGAACCAAGCTACAATGGTAGTACATGTAATACACACACAATTTTGTAGGCTAAAATGTGCACATTTTACAATATTATAACAACTTTTTGGTGTATAAATTTGAACAAAAGGCTCAAATTTATCTCAATTCATTCCAAGGACGAGCCCCCATTCTGTTATGACGTCTACGTAGGCGTCAAGGTCAGAAAATACCTTTCAAACACAAAACAAATGGAGCCTTGTGCACAAGTGATCTTAAAATTTTATATAATAAACAGATTTTAATGATTTGTACTTGTTCAAGCATTTGGTATTAGGTCCAAAAAACATTACAATAAATCAAAATTCACACTTACATCCACAATTACTAACTGATACTTTAATGTTCAAAAGGGTGTTGCAGTTCAAAGCGATGATATGTCCTCTCAGCGAAGACTCAAAATGACAGCGCACAAGTTCATACAAACTTCAGGGTGGTATTATATTACAAGGGAATCTTCCAGTCCTGAAGGTAATCTTGTCCAGCAGGTCAAGACGACGGGGCTTTCCCGACGACAAATGTTCCACAATAATAAAATCCAGGTAATATACCACCATCAGTCTGTCGCTATTGTCTCATATAGGACACAAATGAATCCCTTTTGTTTGACTCCGAAACTGAAGCTTTTGGCTAAAAGACGACAGCAGACAATTTAGCGATCAAGCTCCGGCGGCATCCAAAGTAATAAATCCTGGCACTAGATGTAACTCAAAAGCACCATTATTGTAGAGTAAAACTAGCTATATTATATGTATAGCTCCAGAGCTATAGTCTAAGCTCGATACAACTTGCTGGCGCGGAGACTTCGCTTTAAATCTCAAATATCTACTGACTTCACAAGATCCCAGTCTAAAAAATAGACATTACAACAGCATTCATGGCTAAACATAACCTGAATCACACTCACCTTTCCATATATAACTCTGTTGGGGAATTCCCTAGATTCTTACTAGTGTGGATCTCAAAACATAAACAAGTTTCTAAGTTCGCAGCCTTGGGGGAATTCCCCACTTCCCCAATTGAAGCAATCTAAAAGGTGCCCTTAGCACCCCAAAACTCTCGGGAATCCCCTTTTCTCGAACTTTTATAGTAAACAAAGTGCTTTCCCGTCGGAAAGAAATCCTTTTCTCAAATAAAATGAGAAATAGATTTTTAAAAGTTTAATCAGAAAAATGGAGGACCATATAACAGTATCCTCCATTTTTTTGATTAAAATATATATTTTATTTCTCTATTTTACTGAGAAAAACTTATTTTGTTTATTAGGAAAAAGGAAAATGGAATCCCCCTAGTGCTATATTGAGGTGGTTCCAGGTGATGTTTACAACAAGTCAGAGATTGAGCTAAGCACTATAAATAGCATGGGTTCATCCCGTTTGCCGTACGTTACAAAACAGATTTGCAAAATAGGTAGTTCCCATGATGTCATTAATGTAGATGATGCAATGCAGATGATATCATAATAGAGATGAGTGGACAGTTGTTAGGTTATGTTATGCATGAGATAATCTATTTTTGGTATTTGAAACTACCAGTGTTAAATATAAGATTGTGCAAGTGTAAAAATTGCCAGCAGAATTTATCTGCAGAGATGGTAGATTAGTGCAGCACCAGTGCTGATATGTGAATACCACGGGAGCTTGATAGCTGAACTGTCTGCGGTCATTTTTGCAAGCCAAAAGAAGCTTCAGTTTTAAAATCAAAAAAAGAATTACAGTTTGTGGTCCTAAAATTGAACATTTGCGACCCCCCCAGACCGACTTTCGGTGGTAAAACACTTGGATTATTGTATTGTGAAAATTAGTGTCGTCGAGGACGCCGTCACCGAGAACGGCTGACAAGGGGTCTTCAGGACTGCTCCGAAAAAGGAACTTCTGGTGAAGATTAGATTCCGATGATTTTATAGTTATACAAAATATACTGAAGAGAGTCTCTATGGTTCTTAAACTATTTATATACTTCTTTAATAAATTCCATAACAATGAAAAAATAATATTTTTTGCATTTAATTCAATAAATTAACGTTAAAGATGACTCAGAGATTTCTGAGGAGGGCGCTCTCAATTTCCACAAAAATCGTGTTTTTTGCATGTACATAATACTTGACCAATACTAATCACTGTGTGAAATGCTAAGCTTAAATCCAATTGAATTGAAACACCACAGTGGAAGATCCGGGTTTATTTATTCGTGAATGAGGATAGGTATTTTATAATAAAATCTAAATCTAAATGGTTGTGGTAGATACCATGACATATTTCCAACTGCATGGACAGCAACAATGGCTCTGCACATCTAGATAAAATGAATCGGTGAGTTAGTGCTGTGGTCCCTGCATACGGGGCGGCCCATAACATAATGACTATTAACAGCGCGTTGTAGTATTGCTTGAGTCATCAATGAATCTGATGTAATCCATTAAATCAGAAAAGGAAATTGGGATGACAGTTATTAATGAAATTTCAACCACCCAGTTATCCAGGCAGACAATTTTTTTTTTTTTTTTTTAAATCCTTTTCCTGAGATGCCAGCGCAACAAGTGTTAACAAACAACCATGCGCACTTGGCGGACCGGTTTTTTTCCCCAGCAATATTTCCGATCAAGAAAATTGTTCACCAGATCGAACCAAATATATATGCCTACAAGTCTAGATCGCCGTGTTGGAGTGCATTTTGTCTTCCGAAGCAGTGCTTGGCGGTCCCTCTTACCGCCGGCCAAGCGTCCATGGGTTTTTTTCAAAACTCTGTGCGCTGACCATCTCCAGGAAAAGATTAAAAAATATTCGACATTATTTATTAAGGTTGAAGAATGTGAAACTTTCTAGACTTGACATACCCTACGTAGTATAAGGTCGAATATCTACTGTTTATCTATGCAGGAAATAAGTTCCCACAAAATATGCGTAACCAAATTCCTTTCGACTTTTTTTTCCCTTTGATGCGATGACCTAATATTGACTCCTATGCAAAATATTGTTTTGACCCGTGAACATAATTTTTGCCGTACACATTCGTTAATAGCCGCCAGTAACCTTTTACTCATTTTGACTAAAGGACACATTGTGATATTCAATAAATTAATTATGCATTTTGGAAATGTAACACCTTATGTGACCGGGGCCTCAATACGCAAATGACAACAGTGTGCCAATGGTAAAATTCGGCTGATTCTTCAACCTGATACGACTTAGTCAGTAACTTCATTGTGGTCTGAATGAGATCGCCCCCGACTACATTTGCAGAGCAGTTGCAGTCAACAGGACCTGGGGGGGGGCACGCCTTGTCGTGTTGGAGAGGCGTTTGAAATTAATTTGTGATGCCGTTGTTATTTTAAATAATTATATTTATGTTCTATTGGGATATATAATTTTAAATTCTGATTTCTTATTAAATTCAAATCCCATACGCATTATATATCACAACAGTTCTGCATACTGGATTGCACAAAATGACCAATCATCGGAGAAATGTATGGACCGTACGAGGTCTGTCCAACTGCAATGGTTTGTGTATGTGAATTTCGATCAAGTTTTTAATCAGCCAGACGGTGGTAGCTCTAAAAATTGGCAGTTATGGCAGCAGGACATAATGGACGGTGGAGTACGATGTGTCATGCAATGATTACCTCTAGTAATGTGCAAAATCAAACAAGGGGTAAGTTAGTTGAATTCGTTCTTATATTTCCACAGAGGTTAGTGCACCTAAGCTCTACAAACATAATGCTCGCGACCGGATGTACATATGGCCGCCCGATATGGGTCCACATTTTTACCCTTACTACAACAATGGTCGTCATTTTACCCACCATTGCTAGATATTGATGGGTCATTTGGGGTCATTGCTACTATTTAATGGGTCACATTTTTCCAATTGTCTTGGTCGCAATTCATAGAAAATGGGACAATTTTTCTGATTTCGGTAAAATCCCATGAAAAGGGGTGTAGTTTTCTGGATCTCGGAAAAGTTACTATGAAAATGGCCGAATTTGCTAAGATTACTATGAAAATGGTACGAAATTTCAGGCCAACTATAGAAAGGAGTCGAAATTCGAAAACCAACTATATAAAGGGGTCATATTATTGGACAATTTGTCACTGATTATAAAAGGGTCGATTTTTTGTACCTGACGGACGCACAACCTGTACCCAATTTTGGTCGAGTACCCACCCCGGGCCGGATTCGAGCAGGCGACCCTTTCCGTACTAGGAAGGCGTTCTTTTGCCACTAGATTAAGGGTCTTTGGTGCATGCCCTTCTACGCTTGTTGTTCCGTAATCCTACAGGGAGGGAGGCCAAAACCAAGGTAAATTTATATGAATTATTAAATCATAACCGCCTGTTGACCCTAAAATAAAACTTTATTGAAAAAATTTATAAAAAAGTAACTTAATTCTTTTCCCAATGTCAGTGCAAGCAATGGAGCTAAATATTTTCAACAATAGGCCCCAGGAGCAGAGGAGTAAACACTTCAGATTCCCTATCATCTGGAAATGCATGACCATTGTTACATTACCACACAGCTTGAAATGATTCCAGGTGTATGAACTTCCCCGCACAAATGTTAGGGTGTCAAAAACGAAAATGTGGGAAAAAAGGGTATGCTTTTGCTTAACCCTGAATGAATTGTGTGATGTATGTGGTTAGGGTATGTGATACTCAAATTAAGCAGAGATCAAAAATATCAAAGCAAGGTAATAAAAGGGTATTATTAAACGACACAATACATTGCTTACGTGTTTAGGGTAGCAAAAAAGTGACAAAATACTTCTTTAGTAGCAAAATAGACAAAAATACTTGTTTAGGGTATGTTTTAGGCGTGATTTTGTTAGTCCATTGATTCACGTATCATATCCATTTGATACAAGTGGCCCCCGGGCATATTCACCTGCAAGTTACGCTCTCACCATCATCGATTTTAATTATATACCTAATCTCGTGGAAAAGGAAATATCTGACGATCACCGCAAATATGTAAATGGGTTGTCTGGTAGATCTAGGAGCCCAATCCGGTTCATAAACACAAGGCTAGTGGTCCCCCCCATCCGTGATATTTGAAAATTGAAAAGATGGCATTATGATTTACGGATATTTATGAGACTTTCGTATTGTATCCGAAATTTTTTTTCAAGTATCTTAAAACACACCTTTGGGTCAGATCGGTTTGCAAAAGCATGTGTATTAGATTGCCAAACATCAACCACACTCTCTAGTTCTTCCAAACCTAGCTTCTACTTCCTACCGCTCCACTCCTTTTTCATTCTCCTTTTATCACTCCTCCTTCCCCCATACTCTCCCAGCTCCCCGACAACAGAAAAGACTAAAAAGGTATGGTTCGAAACTAGTACATTCGGAAGATAAATAATGTGACAAACCTCCGTTTACACTTACCTTCCTCTTAAACAAAATTTAGTAGTTGTTGTTGTTTCTCAATACTATCCGTACCTCACGTAATGTGGTGATAACAATGGGGATCCCTGTTTTTCTTGCTTTCGTAGAATAGAAAACCTATTACTGCAACTCTGCACACCCGTTGCAACTACCAAGGGCCCAAATACCCCATGAAGTAACTACGTTTAAACCACTACCATTAATACCGACGACCATAAACCGGGGATACATTAAACCGACTACATTAAACCGACGACCATTAAACCATCTAGCCACTCAACCGACTACAATAACCTTCACTTCAAACCTACGATAAACCTCCAACCAACTAAGCTATCAAAAACCACAAAAGTACCAAACACAGGGTAAGTATGTTAGACAGCAGTGAATTAACGTAGGGAAGAGGATTTTTGACCAGATACAATATTCGGTTTTGTTAGTGTGTGTGTGTGTTTTGTACTTTTACGGATAATATACGCAAGGGAAACGCAGGACTTTACCTGGGCCACAATTCGGAAAAATTCATGGCGAGAAAGTATGTCGTTGCAGAGCGCCCCTTCTATTACCTAAGCATTGATATCCTTGATATCTGGTAATGTTATGTGTTCCTGCATAGAATTTCGAACATTTGCGTATGTGAAATATAATAATAAGAATAAAATCAAAATCAGGTCTAGTCAAAATAGCGCTCGTGATGTTTTTTTTTTTTTTTTGGAGATAATAACTGAGTCTTCCCAAGGGCTTAGGGCCACAACTTCACGACAGAAGTGGGTGAGGACTGGAACGGAACCGGGGCAAGAATGCGGTGCCTGTCAGAAAACATTTGGAAAGGTATTCTACGGGTTATCGAATGAATTATGATTTTCATGCTCTTTTTGGAACAAAAGGCTTTTTAGATCCAAGACCAAGACGATGACTGAGCGTTTTCCTAAAGATTTTGGAAGGTCCCAAACAATCACAAATTGTGAATAATAATAATAATACACTCAAGAATGTCCTGATTTTATATATGTGTGGTAAATAACGGTCGCCCGACGAACGAACCGCCCCCGGAACCGCCGAAATAGCTATTGACACGATCATAGTGTCAATAACTCGCCCGAAATGGTATTTGAACGATAATGCGTGTCATATCCTCGGCCTTAGAACAAGTACACCCCTGGTTTTTGGGTTATTCTGCTACATGGTATACAGTCACACAGTCTTGAAAATACCGTTGTCAAGCATTTCAACAAGACAAGGTTCTATTGGTCCCTTGACGACACAATACCTCAGCAGTATTCCACAAAAATGTTTCCCGCAAAAGTCCTTCTGTGTAAATTTCTACTTGTAGGACCACAAACTGGAAGCCTTTGATTCCAAAACAAGCCCTTTGCTTCAATGAAAACAGCCAAAACTAGCTTAGCTCAGTCACATGGTATTAAAATTTCAGTATGGTACTGCACAGATCACAATCCCTGAGCTACAAATTCAAACTATGGGCCCTTGTTAATAGCAACAACACTCTACTTGCATATTTCAAAGGGAGAGTCCCCCAATATCTTAAAATAAGTTATTACAACAGCATCATACATAAAACAAGCCAACACTGTCCAATTGCATCTCAAACTAATGACATATCTTATGATGCAATTTTTAACTTGCACAGTACTCGGGAAAATCCCAGAGCTATTTATATAGACTCGAAATGTATCATATTGCATCATTACTATAGCAACGAGGGGATTTCCATTTTTCTTGGCATGATGAACAGCAGGTAAAATGCACGATTCTTCTCTGCAAAAGAATTTTATCCAAAAAGGTTACATAGCTACCATAAAAATATTATTTTTAATCACAAACATACTGCAATTACTATACAAAGTAATCTTTTTCAATGCGAGGTGATGCCCAACCTCTCCACTCCAGGAATGTCGCCTTTTTTCGCTTGGGGCTGATGGGCACAATGATGCGTTCATTCGTTTTTAAACCATGTACGTTTTCATTTTGTGGTAAATTTGATTGTAATTCATTCTGTGTATGATAAACTGGTTTTTTTTTATAAATGAATAAGATACTGTTAAATAGGATGGATCTAAATTCCCTGCGATGGAGGTTTATTTTTGGCCCAAGTCCAAAGCGATACCAAATAAATACTAATTTAGAGATCCAGAGAAAAATGCCGAGGTGGCCCTAGCGGAGGTTTTGAAACATGGACCTTTAACACGGGAACATCCCAGGGTCTGCGGGCCTAGACTTTCCTTGTCCCTCATATGTGACTACGTTACACGGTCAGCGCCTGTTTCAAAGTAGACGAAGCAAACCCCTCAAAACCGATGATGGTTAAAGAATGTGTGTAGAGGTCGGGGAAAAAAACCCGCTTGTGAGTATAAGGAATTTTATTTATTAAATAATGTTTAATCTATTATTTTTTTACGCAACAGTTCCGTGGTAACTCTACAAATGTCAATACCAACGGTACCACCTCGTCCAACAGAACCTGTCCGTGATGGAAGAAGCTCGCTAGCCAACACCAAAAGCATGCGTCCATTAGTGTGGGGACAAGTGCATGAGGACTGGGGATGTGGATCTTACCTTGGATCTAGCAGAAGCGATATGTGAACTTATGCGGTTGATGAAATGATCGAGGCAATTCTTCTTCTAATAGGGTCGAATTACTTTTTCGAAATTAGGTAATAGCAAATGGTGATGCGGTGGCGGCCAGGAAAATCCCACATTTAGATGTCGTTTCATATATTTCAACACAATTTAAATTATTATATTTAAATTTTAAAAAAAAAAAACAAAAAAAAAAAAAAAAAAAACAAAAAAAAAAAAAAAAAAAAAAACAAAAAAAAACGACGAATTATTGGTTATTCTGATTTTTTCTGAGAGTTGATAATAAGTTTATATTGTAAATAAGCTTCCGAGTGGTGCAAAGAAATTGTGATGTAAGTTTGGGTAAATGACAAATATTTTTAAATTGTATCTCATCCGGGCATTTAGCGAGAACGACATTATTGAATGCCTAGTAGGCTGTTGGACTACAACACCGGCAAGGGTTTGGCTTCAGTCAGCCTGATATTAAATAATAATAATATGAATAGCTTTTTTCAGTATGATACAAGAATATATTGCACTCGCACTCGCTATAAAAATATTGACTCGTCTTCGACTCGTACAATATTTCTAGCTCGTGCAATATATTCTGGTATAATACGCAAAAGCCATCAGTATATAAAGGTTTTCTTATGCACATACCGTTGTAGTTGAGTGACGGACAAAAGGAACGAGGTCATTGAACAACTGACCAGCCCACATCAAAGCGCTCAAACCAGTTTGTGCGTGTTGCTGTGGCTGTATTGGTGTTATCTATTTTGATTCTTTTGGCGCCGCCGTCGTATGGTACTGGTCCGGCATTATTGTCAACATGGCGCCCTCTTATAATATTTTTAAATATCGGGGAACACCATGCCCACCTAAACAACAACAGCGAAGTCAAGACTAAAGGCCTAATTGACTGAAAAGGCTATGCCTGGTGACGAATATTATTTAAATCTAATTGACCGTTTAAGACAGATTCAAATAGCCCAAAAAGACCATGTCAGGGGCCAAGATAGACGCATTCCAGTACTACCATACATTCACCTGTCAATGAATCCCTGTGCAATCGCTAAACATGGATCGATGACAGCTTAAGTATTGTAGTCTGGAATGTATGCATCTTGTCCACCAACATGTCTGGTGGCTGACTCATAAGTGAATACCGGTCTATGAAAAGTTTGGCATCGGGTTACCAACTAACCCCGGCGGATTTTGAAATCAAAAATGTTATACCATAAATTATCATGATATAACTAGACTTATTGAAGGACCGGTTAAGAGGTTGATTTTGCAATTCACTGGGACCGAGACTGCCCCGTTAGAAAATGCACGTAAGAGTTCATAAATTATCGTTTGGAAATCCCAAATGCCCAAATCGAGCCGAGCGTCTGTGTCTTACCCCCTGATAGCCCCGTAACGTTGATTTCAATCAATCACTATCCAATATTTATTTTGGTTTAATGGTTGTGATATGTGTTTAATTACTTTCATTAACCTGATGCGACTCATTATTAATGGTGACCTTTAAATGTATGAAAGTAGACCGATTCACACTTGTGTATCTGTAGTCCCTTCCCATAGCAGAAATTGTAAGGGGCACATGCATGTCTGCTATGCAATGAAATAAAATCGGAGATTAGTTACCAGAAAAAAACAAGAGTTATCCGAGTAGTAATACTTCATGGGGCAGAGTTTTTTGAAAACTTACTCCTCGAACTATACCCGTTGTGAGGTGTTCCCGAGTCAGTTGGCCGTCAGACCGATGTGGCTCGCCACGCCAGCGTGTGCAGCGCAGCAGCAGAACTAGTTCTTCGCAAGTGTGCCAAATTCTTTCCTACCCAAACTTTAGAAGTTGTGACAACAAACTTTGTTACAGCATATCCTCTTCGGTCCCATAAACTTGCCTCGGGACACTTTCTGCGGAAATACCGGTGATTGTGTGTGTTTGTGCAAGGTATAGTCGGATATAACAACCCCAGTTTGCCCAGCCATCTATTGTCTACGTGGGACGTCGAGTGTCAACACAACTGGCAACGACAAGGACTGGTACCATTTCAGCTATTTGTGTGATAATCAAGGCACGACCATGTATACATATTGATGAACTGTTTTTATGAACACATTGAAGTGCGTAAGTGGCATAGAGACAATTATTACCAACATAATCAGTTCGGGCCCGCTGTCCGGATCCAGCAATGTTGCCGTAACCGGCAATGTGGTGCCGGGTACGGCACTGTTGTTTCCCACAATCATTGCAAGCGCGGTAAATTAACTACATTTTACGATAACATGGGTCATTTTACCCACCTGCTTATTAGATTATATATTTTTAGGTCATTGCTACTAATTTAAATGGGGTCAATTTTTCAATGTTGGTCCGCAATTCACTAGAAAATGGCCATTTTTCTGACTTTTCGTAAAATCACAATGAAAATGGTGTAGTTTCGATTTTCGGAAAAAAGTTACTATGAAATGGGCGATTTTGCTAAGATTACTTGAAATGGTTAACGAATTTCAAGGCCAACTATATAAATGGGTCGAAATTTCGACACCAACTTATAAATGGGTCATATTAGCTAGTACATTGGGTCAACTAAAACATGGTTCGATTTTTTTTTTTTACCTGAGGACGCACCCTGTACCCATTTGGGTCGAGTACCACCCGGGCCGGATTCGAGCAGCGACCCTTTCCGTACTAGGAAGGCGTCTTTTTTGCCCATAGATTAGGGTCTTTGGTGCATGCCCTTCTACGCTGTTGTTCCGTCATCCTATCGGAGGGAGGCAAAACCAAGAGTAAATTTATTTGAATTATTTAAATGCAAACCGCCTGTTTGCCCTAAATAAACTTTCTTGAAAAAATATAAAAGTCACTTTAATTTCTTTTCCCCAATTTCAGCTGAGCAATGGAGCTAAATATTTTCAACAATCGGCCCAGTATGCAGAGGGAAAACACTTCAATTCCCTATCATCTAAAATGCCTGACATTGTTCATTACCCACATAAACAGCTGCAATGATTCCAGGTGTTTATGCCCGTCCCCGAACTCAATGAGTAATTTGTTCATGAATCTTGAACTTCTGCAGTGTGTGTGTGTGTGTTCAATTGGATTAGGTGTCAAAACAACAAAATGTTGGGAAAAAGGGTATGCTTTTTCTTCACCAACCTGAATTGTGATTAATGTGTTTAGGGTATGTGGATACTCAAATAAGCAGAGATCAAAAAATATCAAAGCAAGTAATACCGGGTATTAACGAACACAATACATTGCTTACGTGTTTAGGTAGCAAAAAGTGACAAAACTACTTCCTTTATTGTAGCACAAATAGAACAAAAATACTTGTTTAGGGTATGCTTTTAGTCGTGGCCATTTTTGTAAGTCCATGTTCAGTATCATATCCACCTTTGAATACAAGTGGCCCCCGGGCATATTCACCTGCAATTTCACGTTCACCATCAATCGATTTGTTATACCTTACATCTCGAGAAAAATTAACTACCAACCTGACATCACCCGCAAATATAAATGTGTGTCTTGTTAGATCTAGGAGCATTCCGTCCTAAACACAAGGCTAGGGTCCCCTCCGTGATATTTGAAAAATTGGCCAAAAAGTGGCATTTGTTATTTACGGGATATGTATGAGACTTTCGTATTTTATCCCCGACTATTTTTTTCAGTATCTTAAAAACACACCTTTGTTTCGATCGGTTTGCAAAGCAACTGTGTATTAGATTGCGACAACAGATAAAAAGGTTACTGGTTCGAATCTCGTACATTCGGAAGATAAATAATGTGACAAACCTCCGTTTACACTTACCTTCCTCTTAACAAAATTATTAGGTGTTGCTGCTTTCTCAATACATGTCCGTACCCTCACGTAATTGTGTGTAACAATGGACTCCCTGCTTTTTTCTTGCTTTCGTAGAACCTATTACTGCAACCGCACCATCCGTCGCAACTACCAAGGCAACTACCATTAAACCAACTACTGTTAAACCAACTCCCATTAAACCGACTACCATTAAACCGACTACCATTAAACCGACTACCATTAAACCAACTACCACTCAACCGACTACAAAACCTTCCACTTCAAAACCTACGACTAAACCTCCAACCACTACATCTATCAAAACCACAAAAGTACCAACACAGGGTAAGTATGTTAGACAGCAGTTGAATAACTTAGGGCAGAGGATTTTTTGACCAGATACAAATTATTCGGTTTTTTTATGTGTGTGTGTGTGTGTGTTTTGTACTTTAACTGATAATATACGCAAGGGCACGCAAGGACTATTACCTGTGCACAATTCGGACAAATTCATGGCGAGAAAGTCATGTCGTTGCAGAGCGCCTTCTATTACCTAAGCATTGATATCCTTGATATCTGTGTAATGTTATGTTTTCCTGCCATAGAATTTCGCAACATTTGCGTATGAAATAATAATAAGAAGAATAATTAATCAAAATCAGGTGTAGTCAAAATATGTCGCTCGTGATAGTTTTTTTTTTTTTTTTTTGGTGGTAATACTGAGACTTCCAAAGACTAGGGCCCACTTTCACTCAGAAGGTGGGGTGAGATTGGGAACGGACCGGGGCAAAAGATTGCGTCAGAAACATTTGGAAAGGCTATCTTACGGGTTAGTCGAATGAATTATGGAATTTTCTGCTCTCTTTGGACAAAGCCTTTTTAGATCAAGACCAAGACGACAATGACTGAGGCGGTTTTCCTAAAGATTTTTGGAAGTCCAAACAATCATAAAAAACAATTGTATAATAATAATAATACACTCAAGAATGTCTGATTATATAATGATAGTTAATAACGTCGCCCGAAATAGCTATTGAACCTATCATCGGGTTCAATAATGTGATGACGTCTTCGTGGCTCGGCCCTCCGGTCAGAAATGACCTTTCAAACACAAATAATGAGCCTTGTGTCACAAGTGATCTAAATTTTATTAATACAACAGTTTAATGATCTTTACTTGTAATTTGTTTCAAAATTTGGGTATGTCCAAAACGAAATTACATACAATCAAAAATTTACACAATTACACAGAGTTAACCCACTTTGATACCTAGTGTCTCAAAAGCACGTTGCTTCAACAAATGATATGTCCCCACCGCGAAGACTCCAAAATTGACTCGCACAGTTCAGAACCACACTCACTCAATAATTCAGCAAGGGAATCTTCTCAGTCCTGAAGGTAATCTTGTCCAGCATTCAAGACGACGGGGCTTTCCCTCGAAACAAATGGTCCACAATGATAAAATCCAGGTAATATCCACCATCAGTCTGTCGCTTTTGTCCTCATATAGGACCACAACGGAATCCCTTTTTTGATTCCAACCTGAAGCTCTTTGGCTTAAAAAGACACAGCAACAATTTAGCTATCAGCTCCGGCGTCATCCCAAATATTAAATCCGGGGGGGAGGGGGGGGGGGGGGGGGGGGGGGGGGGGGATGGGGGGGGGGTGGTGGGGGGGGGGGGGGGGGGGGGGGGGGGGGGGGGGGGGAGGGGGTCGGGGGAAGGGGGGGGGGGGGGGGCACTAGATTAAACTCAAATCTACCATTATTGTGAGAAAAACACTAGCTAATAATTATATCTGGTATAGCTCCAGAGCTCTAGTTCAGCTCCTTTGATTTCCACTGCGGGCCTCAGTCACTTCAGTCACAACACTATTTTATCTTCACCAGCTAGATTTCCACTTCTAACAATAATCATTACATCATCCTCATGCATAAATATGACCTTGCACCATCAAATCAGATATCACATCTAATTAACATATTTCATATAATAACTTTGTGGGGGAATTCCCTAGGTTCTGCAATATTTTGATCTACACAAGCACAATACAAGTTCTAGTTTTTCTACATCTCTTGGGGATTCCCCCACTTCCCTTATTGTGCAATCTAAACAGGTGCAAGATTAGCAAAGCAAACTAGGGGTATTCCCCATTTCCTCTCTGTTATAGTAAACAAAATACTTTTCCTGTGAGAAATCTCTTCTCAAATAAATTGAGAAATCATATTTTTAAAGTTTTCAATCAGAAAAATGGAGGCCTAATAACAATACGTCGCCCAAAATGGTATTTGACCGATCATCGTTCATATCCTCGGCCTTAGAAAATACACCCCTTTGGGTTTTTTGGGTAGAACATGAGATCCCAGATCACACAGTCTTGAAAATACCGTTGTCAAGCAGTTCAACAAGACAAGGTTCCTATTGGTCCATTGACGACACAATACTTCAGCATTTCCACAAATGTTCCGCCAACGTCCTTCTGTCGTAAATGTCTACTTTTAGGACCACAAACTGGATCCTTTTGATTCCAAACTAAAGCCCTTTTGGCTTCAATGAACCAGCAGCAAACTAGCCTTTAAGCTCATGTCACATGGTATCTAAAATTTCAGCACTGGTACTGCACAATCTACCATCTCTGAGATACAAATCAACTATGGGCCCTTGTGTCATAGCAACAACACTCTACTTGCATTATTTCAGCAGGTATATTACCCATATCTAAAATAGTTATTACAACAGCATCATACATAACATAGCCTAACCTGTCCACTTGCCTCTCAACTAATGCTTATCTTATGATTCATTTTTTACAACTTGCACAGTACTCTGGAAAATCCCAAGCTTTTAGATAGCTCGAAATGTATCATATTGCATCATTTAATAGCTCCAGGGGAATTCCATTTTTCTCTGCATGATGAACATGCATGCAAAATGCACGATTCTTTCTCTGCAAAAGAATCTTTTCTCAAAGTTACATAGATAAATAAAATATTATTTTTAATCACAAAATGCGAATACTATACCAAAAGTAATATCTTTTTCAATGCGATGTGCTGCCACCTCTCCACTCCAGGACATGTCGCCTTTTTTTCGCTTGGGCTGATAGGGCACAATGATGCTGTTTTTATTCGTTTTTAAACCATGTACGTTTTCATGTGTGTGTA
>JAMKCH010082103.1:0-44258 GCA_023653785.1 Ophioderma brevispina
GCTAGAGTACCCAAACTTAGATATATTGTAGGAGGGCACAAGCCCCTACTAACCATGTAATCCATTCCCCAGGGCCCTCCCCTGGGTCTGACAGGGGGTGGGGAAATGTCAAAAAAGGTCAGCATTTCACAAAAAAGGTAAACCATTTTGCCATAACTTTTTTCCAGATGAGCTAGAGTACCTAAACTTAGATATATTGTAGGAGGACACAAGCCCCTACTAACCATGTAATCCATTCCCCAGGGTCCTCCCCTGGGTCTGACAGGGGGTGGGGAAATATCAAAAAGGTCAACATTTCACAAAAAAGGTAAACATTTTGCCATAACTTTTTTTCCGGATGACCTAGAGTACCCAAACTTAGATATATTGTATGAGGGCACAAACCCCTACTAACCATGTAATCCATTCCCCCAGGGTCAATCCATTCCACCAGGGCCCTCCCCTGGGTCTGACAGGGGGTGGGGAAATGTCAAAAAAGGTCAACATTTCCCAAAAAAGTCCAATCTTTTTTTCTAGATGAGTTAGAGTAGCCAAACTCAATATAATTTTAGTCTATAGACTGAAAGTTTTTTAGACCTATGCCTTTGATAAGCTCCTAGGCGACCGCCTAACTGCTCGAATTGGAGTTTTGTTGAGGTTTGGTCCAACAGTCCACTTAGCTTCAAGTGCCTTCCATGCAGGCAGACTGGCTTATGGACTTTTTTGGTCTCCAACTTCTTGCATCAAGTATGGACTATACATACACAATGTACATATTATTCAATGCCCCAGAGCTGCACATACCCTAGGGAGAAAAAGCAATCCGTCCATACCGCCATTGGCGGTTTACAGATTTTTTAGTATTGTAAAGATTCAGATTGTAGGAATTAAACCCTATAGCAGATCTTTATCTTATCATTGCTTGCATATTTTGTAAAATGTAATGAATAAGCCAAAAATACAGTTCAATTTTTCATCATATTGTTTTACTATAATTGCTTTATCATTACTTCCATTTTTGTATATTTACTTGTATATAAACCTGTTTACTTCTGAAATAAATAAAATATACCTAGACACAGTTAATTAAAAAAAAATCACAATGTGTGTCCTCATAGTCCTCCTATCCCATTGTCTGTCATTATTAAAGGTGCAACGAGAGATTTTGAGGCACCCAAATATTGTGTCATAATAGTAACTTCAAATAGATTAGATACTCAATAGATTCCTTGTATTATAAAAAAAAAAAAAAAAAAAAATGGGGATGAGATGGGGTGTTGCTGGGTTTTGGGGAGGGGGTGGGGTGTTGTAGTGGCATTTATCGCATGTTAGTGATTGCGACATTCGGCGGGGACATATTTTACGCATCGCGTAAATACGAGTTCCCCTTGTTTAGTATTGTAAAGATTCAGATTGTAGGAATTAAACCCTCTAGCAGATCTTTATCTTATCATTGCTTGTATATTTTGTAAAATGTAATGAATAAGCCAAAAATACTGTTCAATTTTTCATCATATTGTTTTACTATAATTGCTTTATCATTACTTCCATTTTTGTATATTTACTTGTATATAAACCTGTTTACTTCTGAAATAAATAAAATATACCTAGACACAGTTAATTAAAAAAAGTCACAATGTGTGTCCTCATAGTCATCCTATCCCATTGTCTGTCATTATTAAAGGTGCAATGAGAGATTTTGAGGCACCCAAATATTGTGTCATAATAGTAACTTCAAATAGATTAGATACTCAATAGATTCCTTGTATTATACCATAGAAATGTCTTAAAAGAGAAAAAAAGGTGATTTTGATTTGCTTATATTTCAATATAAAACATAGGCTGAATTTCGTATTTGCTCCTATACAAAATTAGAAATTTCACAATTTTCACACCAAAGAAACATTTCTCAGCTTAAACCTTTCAGATGGGGATATTTTTGATGAAAAGCTTTACATCAGGGCAAAAATCAGAACTTTTGATTTTTTTAGGGACACCTGATATGTGAAATCTCTTGTTGCACCTTTAAGTCAAGCCAATTAAATGCAACATCCATCTCAAATCAGTTCAAAGCAGAGTTTCAAAATTCAGGAAAAAAGGGTTTTAAGCAATAAATTGCATAAAAATTAGGGGGCTTTGACCTATATGAGGTAAAGGCTGACTCAGAGATTTTTGAAATATAATTTTTTGTGTATTTATTGAAAATAGTTAACTAGAACTAAAGATAGTCACCAAAAATGCCCAATTCTAAAGTTTGAGATGCATCAAATCTTTCGTTTCCATGCAGTAAACATTTATGTGTAGTATACAGTTCCATAGGATACTGTGTATAACTAAATTTTCGGATCCGGAAATTTATAACAAAGTTGCGATTTCTATATGAAGGACTTCGATTTGAGCTTAGCTATTTCACACAGTGTTTAGTATATGGACATGCATTATGTATATGCAAAAAAAACACAATTTGTTTGAAAATTGAGGGCGCCCTCGGGAAATCTCTGAGTCGGCCTTTAAAGTTGCAACAAGAGATTTTGGGGCACCCATATATTGTGTTGTATGTAAGACCCCCCAATGGATTTTCATACCTTGTCTTTGGCTGTAGAAATGCCTTGAAAGTGAAAGCAAAGGCGATTTTCATTTGCTTAGTTTCAATATAGGCCTAAATTAAAAATTTCACAATTTTTTGTACCAAAAAAATATATTTCAGCTTAATCCTTTCATGTGGGGACATTTTTGATGGAAAGATTTACATTAGGCCAATGGAATTGGATATTTAGTTTCCAGTTACCCGCCCGCCCCGAATTTTCATTTTTGTCAAAACTTTGATTATTTTGGTTAAAAGTCATATTTTTGCAAATCTTAAATACAGATCATAACTTTCAGCTTCTCAAAATATCAGGCATGTCGTTCTGATCATTTTAACATATTTTTGTGGCTGAGGGGGTTTACTTAGTGGTTGATAATGAAAATTTGAAATTTCCCTACCAATGCTCCTGATCATGCTCTGCGATCGAGCTTACAATATTCATCTTGAAAAATTGCTGATTTTTTTTAAAGGGAATATTACTTAAAAGTATCTAACTGTTATAAAGTCTGATGTTAGATATATGAATTTAGGTTTAGACACCATCTTATACCAATTTTTATGAAATCTTGAAAATAATGAATAATGAAATAGTGACCTCCTTTTTTTCGAACGGTCAACCGGAAACTAACAATCCAATTCCATTGGCCTTAGTGCAAGAATCAGAATTTGCACATCTCTTGTTGCACATTTAATCATGTAATGTTTCGCCCTTCCTTTGATTTTAACCTGGCGCCACCCTTGGTTCAATGGACTACATCGACAAGTGTTACATCACAGTGACCAAAGGCTGCTGTAGTCTCATGCCATAAAAAAAACCCAAGGTGAAAATTTTAATGCTATTTTTGCTATATCCTTGAACATAACAAAAAGTTAAGTCAGTAGAAACATCAGGAAATGAAAGGCTGCTCATCTGTGCATGGGGCTCACCAATTGTTTCTGAATAGAAAACAGTTGTCTGTCCTAAGCAGTTGCTCCCCCCCACACACACACACACTCTGGTTCGCGTTGGATGCTTCTGCTGACAAAAGTAAGTTACTGTATTAACATTGTAGAGGAAAGGACTGGACTCAAAGCAAATTTCAATATAAAAGTTTAAAGGGCTATATGTTGGCAGGTGTAGTTGAATGCCAGAAAAAGGTCAAAGGCTTTGTGTACTACATGTATAATATGATACACATCACATAAAGAAGTACATCTTTGCAACAAACACTATTTTTAAGAGAAAATCCAAAATATCTTGCAAGATATATTAAGAAAATAACAAAATGTACCCATTTTCCCATTACATTTCCAAAAATATGACTTCAGTGTACAAGAGTAAGGCCTTAACTGGATAGCTTGTTTTGCATCCTTTCAGATGACAATAAAATTTCATTTTGTTAATATGCACAGATGCAAGGTGTATCTTCCAATCAGACAATGGTGGGGACAAAATCCGAAATATGCCACCCTTATGCTTATGACCCTTTCAGCCTCCTTCTTGCGTATGGGGTAGCGGCTAAATGTGTTATAAATCTACAAAATGAGCTTCAAATTGCAACACATAATGTTGTGAGAAGGGCCAATTAAAAAACATTTATTTGAATCTGAATAATTTCTGGTTCCTGTTAAACATCAGAGGCAAAGGGGCGTTCAGATAATTTTTTTGCAGATGAATGAAAAAAAAAAGTTTTTAGTGATCTACAAATCTAGGTGTGATTGGTGGTGGGGGTCGCGGTTGATATTCGCAGGTAGTACTTTCCAAACAATTGGTTCTCGAACCACAAATGTCGTCTGGTTTGGTGCTCACCTTTCCTTATCTCCTATTTTATAACTTGAGTTCAGGGACATTTGACCTTGCAATTGACCTTGACCTTAGTAAATGAATGGTCCCCTGTTGAGTATGGCTCAAGTTTGGTTGCAATTGGACTCATTCTTTCAAATGATGCCATTGGACCCGGGGCCACTTGTATTCAAGGTGGATCTATGATGCGTGAACATGGATTTACAAAATGCACCCTAAAACACCGTATTTTGAACCCCGGACATAAAAACAAGCTAAACATACCCTAAAAACAAAGTATGGTTATAAGTGGTGTGATGCCCCCTCAACAGTAACGCAGAGTAAATTGAATCGTAAATATACCCTTTAATTATCTTGCTTTGCTTACTTCCCAAGTTCCAATTACAATATTTGGATTTGATTTTGATCCCTGCGCAATGAGAAAAAACATGGCCAATTTCAGGGTTAAGAAAAAAACATACCCTTTTTTCCATATTTTGCTGTTTTTTTGACACCAAGTAAACGATTGGTTTGCCCGTACGCGCGCGTACATCGGCAATATCGTGTTATACGAACCACTTTTTTCCCGCCAAAACATTCACGTACCAAAGTATAGGCTTTATTACGTTGAAATGTATTGGCGGGAGCGGGAGGGGAAGGTGGGTCGTGAAACATCGATAATGCCCGTACATCGCCGTGGGAAAAAGACAATTGTTACGCGTTTTCTGGTCACGCATAATCCCACCTTTGAATACAAGTTGCCCCCCGGCAATTTGATGTTTTCAGTCGATTCCATTACTGACTCAGATGACTTTGACCATATGAAGATTCCAAGGGGCAGGTATGGACCAAGCCATAAGTAGCAGAGGAGGAGGGCGGCCAGAAATCCCAATTTTAGACGTCGCTATTGCTGTCAAGGAATATTTCTTATTCCAAACCTTTGGAGATAACGACTCAACTCCACTGTATTTAAGCGTATTTATGCATTTTTTTTATTATGAATAAACTGGACGAGGGACAAGGTCGTATGTGTTTTTATGGGTCTGATGGGAACAACATGACCGACCCACCCACATCAACGCCACCACAAAATTGGTATTGCGTAATTTTCTTTTGATATTGGATGATTGCTATATATTGATGGGGCGTGGCGCCATCGTCTGGTAATCAGTGTACCATACTCTTTTGATGGGTGGTACTTTGTGACCATACTGACACAATTGATACCCCCTTTTTACCACTGAAATCCTTGGAAATTTTGGGGGGTGTGGTAATAATAACGAATCTTGCCTGAAGCCGTAGTCGAAAATGTCCTGGTCGGCTACCAGAACAACACATTCTCCAAATTCGAATCTGTACAAATAAACATTTTTCCAATAGCACTTGAAGTTTCATCTTCTCCGTATTTCTTTGAGTTTACTTAGAGTATGTATTTTTACCAAAGAAAACAAAACTGTTCACCCACAATCTGAACCAATTTGCCATTGCCAAGCAGCAGCCATATTTAACCTGGCAGTATTTTTACTCATATATACATATTGTTGAATATCAAACTTGGATTCTATTACAGTATACCAATTGAACAATAATACTGTATTTAGGAGTAAAAAATTCAACAGAGTCGAAATAAGTTTTTTTTTCATTTTCAGCCTGTTTTTGACCCTTTACCTATTTTTATGCTATTGTTTCAGTTTTTCAGATCTGTTTTTCCCCAAAACTCACTACAGGTTAGTCTTGTTTCAAGGCCGCTCTACAATTTCATTCATTGGTTCCACAAGTTCTGATATAAATGTCATCATAAAGGAGCGGTGGAGCATATCCTCATCCTTTTAAAATAAAAAATGAAAAAAATTCACTCTATTAAACACCTAATTTGAGCGCTTCCAAATTTTCACGTGGCCTATGTTCCATGCTGCCACTAGCAAGTTCAATAAGTTCAAAAACTCAGGCAGAGCGCCTTGTTGTACAGTCTGTCAGACTTTTTCTGCATTTGCAAAAATTTTATAGGAGTTTTGTATCAGGGAAGATTAAAACCACAAAGCAAATTTGATCAAGGATGTCGATCTGAGTAGCACAAGCCACTGCACCTGACCCCAACAGGTATTTGTGGTTTATACTAGATAGTAGGAAACCTGGATCCAAGCCAGTGTGGACAAGGCTACGCACAGGTCTGTGTTATTTTAGAAAATGTTATGATGGAATACAAAGAAAACTGAGGAAATGAGAAACAAGTCGGAAATAACGACCTCTGACGAGCTACTTTGTTCAACAGGTTAGTTTTTTATTTTTCAGAAACCAAATCACAATAAAAATACCTGCTGATTAAACTTGAATATTATTTACAAATATGTTTATTTTTTGTACTGAAAAAAAAAAATAAGTGAAAAGTAGGTTTAACATCTTGGTGAAATAGACACATGTCTTCTGCTGAAACCTGACTGTTTCACCTTGTATTATTTACACAACTTTACACCCAAAACCTGACCATTCATAGAAAACAATTAAGGTGAATAGTTAATTAAAATGAAAATTGGTAGGAAAACGTTTATTATTCCAATCTCTCCAATGCTGAAAGATTTATCATTTGAAGAAATTAAATGGTCAAAATATATGCAGGCCGATTTTTAATGAGAATTTACCGAAATTGTCCCCAAACTTATGGTAGGTAAGATTATATACGCACATCAAATTATTTACAGACAAAATTAGTACCTAGTTCAAAATAATGGAACTATTTGGACTCACATGATACCAATAAACAATCTTAAATTCATTCAGTTTGGGGGGAAGGGAAAGTTCGAGAGAGGGACAGGATGGGTATAGTAGTCCAGTAATTTTATGATTTGACCCAACACAAATTGCAACAGAAACAATTTTGGTGTTAATATACTGTGAAGTAGTCCAAAAATAATATAGGTTTTCCCAGTTAGTTTAAAACATTTTTCATTATATTTCATATCTCGTTAAGTTGTTTTTCGTCCAAGAAAACGAAAATGTGCGTTTGTTTAAAACGATTTCGTCTTTGGTAAATTATATTAAACATTTGATCAATAAAATTAACTTTATTTTCATACATTTTCGTCAAAATCAATTTAATTTGGTCTCACCCACGGCCCATCATCTGAATGTAAAAAGCAATTTCGTCTTTGATCATTTAATTTCACATTTAGCTCAGTATATTTCATCTCGTGTTGTGTATGTATAGGCCATGGTTAAGAGTTAGGCCTATAACATCAGCAAAATCTATCATAATCTACCTACCTTTCTTTCTTTCTCTCACCTCATTTTTCTTTCTTTCACCCTTATTTTTCTTTCACCTCATTGGTCTTTTTCTTTCACCTCATTCGTCTTCTTCCTTCACCTCATTTTTTTTTCATCTCATTTTTCTTTCTTTCACCTTTTTTTTCACATCTTTTGTTTACTTTCTTTCGCCTCATTTTTCTTTTTTACTTTTTATATCAATATTTTTATTTCTTTATTCTTTTTTATTTTCCTAATCTTGTTCTGTATTGTTTGTGCTTGGTATATAAATAAAGGAAAAGACAGAAAAAAGTATGATAAATTTTGCTGATATTACAGGCCTACCTTTTAGTCATGGCCTATACATGCTGCATACGAGACGAAATATATTGAGCTAAAAGTGAAATTATATGACCAAAGACGAAATTGCTTTGCACATTCAGATGATGAGCCATGGGTACGACGAAATTAAATTGATTTTGACGAAATTGCATGAAAATAAGTTTAATTTTAGTGATCAAATGTTTAATATAATTGATCAAAGACGAAATTGTTTTAAACAAATGCATATTTCGGTTTTCTTGGGACGAAAAACAACTTAACGAGATATGAAATATAATGAAATATGTCTTAAACTAACTGTGAAAACCTATATATTAAAAGTCTACCAAAATCAACCTAGTGGAACATGTAGAAATAAGGGGGAAACGTTTGTACAGGGGTAAAAAATTAGAATTGTTCGAATTGATTTAAATGATGCACCAATTTATTGGGATACTCCTAAGGTTTAAAAAAAAGTATAGTTTGCCCTATCTGCGTGTTATAGTTTTAGTATATAATAGACACATAACAGTTCAAGGTCATCCTGGGGTAAAATTCATAGAATGGTCCGATTTTGATCGGACTGGTTGTAAACTGTTAATTTGTCTCACAAGATAAGTAAATGCAAATAGATTCTTTGTTTGAACATTCTAAACAAGAATTATAGAGCTATGACTAGTGACCTCCCATAGACCCTGTAGTCCCCAGTCACATTTTGCGTTCCAATTATGCAACGAATATTATAGATGGTGCAACCAGTATATTTTCGGGTTCTGTACCATTAGACGAACAATTAGACACCATCTGAAAATTTACCCCCATTGTGACCTTGAACCTATTTTGACTCATAACTATTGAACTACAACCTGCAGATAGGGCAAACTATACCTTTTTTTTAATCCTGGAAATTCAACGAACACGTTGGCATACTTTTCGACGCGTTTTGATACTTTTCATATTTTGACCCCTGTATAAACCTTACCCCCTTAAAATATATGTTCCACTCCTTTGATTTTAGTAGACTTTTGATATGTTGTTTTTAAAGGCATTCTCAATACAATTCTGTTGGAATTGATTCTGTTGCAATTAGTGTTGGGTTAAGGCAGCATTCATTCTATTTTGACTGGCCTATAGTGTCGTTTGGGGCTCATCAGGGGTAACCATTTTAAAAACTCATCAGTTATTACTTATATGTCATGAGTCCATGCAATTATTTTTTTATTATTCTTCTTAACAAATGAAGTCTAATCTTTCTAATTTGGAGGGGAACTAAGCAGACAAGAAAAATATTTGGGGACAGACAGACAAACAGATAAGCAGGCAGACAGTACCCATGACCCTAATTTTTGTAGTACAATACTCCTTATAAGCCGAAAATGAGAAAAATGCGTGGAATCAGCACCACTCTCCCAGATTTGGGGAAATTTGTATTCATTTCTGGAAATCGGTACTGAATAAAACCGTAACCATTTTGCTGGGGGTGGGGATGAGAGAGAGAGAGACCTGTAGACACAGTGGCTGCACTATAGTCTGATTTTTTATTCCTGTCAGTAATTGGCCATAGGATCAAAGGAAAAATTGTTCATTTTTATTACATACTTCGCAGAAGTAAACCATTTTCCCACTATAAATAATAATAAATATTATAATTACCATTTATTGGGTATGGCATTTGTAAAGGTTGCACATTTTCATGAAAATGAATAAAATGCCATCCCAATTTCTTTTCTGAATATCAGTGATCAAGGGACATGCACTATGCTGCATTGACTTGAGCAAATAGTGGCGTTATTGATAAGTAAATCCACCTGGTATTCAGCGGACAAAGCTCTTCAGATTCCCCTTTGTTTATCTGGAACTGCAGAGCCATTGTTACTGTCCATGCAGCTGAAAAGATGTCATGCGTTACAGTCTCGTCATCCCCGCCCAGTTTGGGGTAGACGTTTAACATAGAAGCCCCAAGTATACGCAAATAAGGTATTGCCATTGATTCCGTCATGTTCTGTATGACGTTGTTAAGTGGTGCAGACGGAATCAATGGCAATACCTCATTTGTATACTTGGGACTCCTATATGAAATGTCTACCCAGTTTGGATTGAGCTGGCCTCGTTCGCGATTAAAATCAACTTTGAGGTTCTACTGTGAGTTCAATAATTTTGACTGTATATTTCATCATTTATTGAAAAAAAGAAACTAATGTGAACAAAACTCATGGTGGACATGTTGCTTGGTAAGCTGTGACCTAACATTTGTGCGGAACCAAGATCCAGAACTTATTGCTGGACCTCATTTCTATTCAATTTACCACCATTTTAGAAAAATACAAAGAAGGGGGTCTTGCGGACATATGATAACAACACGGTAAATTGAATAGAAATGGGGTTACGCGGCAAACAAGTACTGTAAGTTAAGTTTTTTTCGTGACCACAAGATGTTAGGTCACAGTAAAAGTTAATTGAAGACCACAGTAGAAAGCATTAAGGGTATTATTCGTGAAAGAGGACAAGGATCTTGTTTCAGGTTTCAGTTTAGTTTATCACCATAGACAAGATATACAAGGTAAACAGAAAAGTACCATGGTGGTAGGAGACCAAAACAGAGCAGATGCTCAATGGCCACCTTGACTAATGAAATGCTTAAGTATACATCAGTGCAAAAAGCAAGGACCCCGGGGGGGGGGGGGGTTCTTGGGTTTTGGGCGGGGACCCCATGACTCGTTCAAAAAAAGAGGGAACTAGCGGCGCAAATGCGGGACTAACGGGGGCCCGCTAGGGGTATCAATTCACAATAATCAAGTTCTAGTCCCGCTTTTTAGGGTATCAAAATCAGTTGTGATGGGGAATGGTTCAATGATTTGTTCAATGATACAAAATAGGAGAAAAATTAACCAAACATATCAGCAAATAACCCCAAATGTTAATTTTATTGCAATAGCACACTGTGTCATTTTTCTTGTATATTAGACATTTTAAAGGTATATCTTGTATTAACCGTATTTAGAACAGGTCCCGCAAGGGTAGAATTCACGCAAATTGTCCCGTTGGGGTATATTTTCACTGAACTAGCCCAAAAAAACTGTGGTCCCGTTCGGGGCGATATTTTCCATGAAAATTGGTCCCGTTGGGTCACTTCAGATCCCCTGGAACGAGCATGGCCGACCAAAAAAACCCTGAGAACCCCCCCCCCCCCCCCGGGACAAGGACACTACAAAAACAACACATAAGGAAAGTGCATACAAGACAAACGAGACAGGTGAGGACAGACAAGATGTTGGCAATAGGATAAGAAATAAAAATAGGCAAAATACTGAAAACAGTTTAAAAGGAGGGAAAATTGCGACTTAATATACATAATACATTTACCTATTATGCTAATACAAAATTCATCAAAACCAGAGAGAAAAAAAAACCTTAAAGAGAAGGGAGGAGATTTTTTTGAGGTTATACGAATCTCTCAATTTGCAACGCAATTGGCCGCATAACATAAACTTAAGTTTCCTCTGCATTGACCCAGGGTTAAAGAAGAAATAAACAAACAAACGGAAGCATAATAAACAATCACGTAAAAAAGAAATCCCAAAAACTAAGTTTTGAACCAGCTCGCAACTGCTAACGTCCCACAAAAAGAATGCATGTTTGTTTTCATCGCGCAGAAAACCCTAAATCATCATCTTACTGATCTTATAGCTTTTGTTTTTGTGCCGTTTACTCCACGGCGCGGCGCGTCACGTTAATTTTGCCCATTGGATTACCGCTTTAATCCGTCATGCATGCATAACGTGCATAACGGAATCAAGGCGTGTTAATCCAGGGGCAAAAATAACGTGACGGCGCCGCGCCGCGCCGTGATTAAACGGCAAAAGCCGATCTGATATAAAGATGGCTTATTCGGCCCATTCACCCCAGATGTGATCCAACACACTGACAAGCGTTCCACACATGCAGAAAAAAGCGGGGGGTCGCCTTTCTATAAAATGTCCTCGTGTCTCTTTAAGGTGAAATTACATTCTGATAGAAAACTCAATTTGACAAAAACAATAAAATTAAACTATATCTATAGACCGTATTCAATATGACGTCAGCCACCAGACATGTTGGTGGACAAGATGCGTACATTCCAGGACTACAACACTTTAAGCTGTCAATCGATCCATGTTTAGCGATTGCACAGGGATCATTGACAGGTGAATGTATTGTAGTACTGGAATGCGTCTATCCTGTCCACCAACATGGCTGGCTATTGAATATGGTCTATAGTCAGGAATAATGAGCAAGTAGATAGGCTTTGTACTTAGCTTTAAATTGGTACACGGAATTTGAACGACAGATATCTAAAGGAATGGCATTCCACAGAACAGGACCCTGTCCTCGGATTGTATTACGGGCAAGATCGGTCATAAACTTAGAAGAACAATACCAATTTGCTTGCCTGGTCCCATATCCATGAAATGCAGTTCCTTTTACAAAATAACGGGAAATAAACTGGGTAATAAATCCTTGTGAAACCTGAACATAAAAATAGCCAATTGTAATTTATGGATATCAAAAACTGTGAGGGTTTTCAGATTACGAAACAGAGGAGATGTATGAGCCAAAAAATGTGAATTGGAACAAAGTCGAATAATTTTCTTTTGTTTAACATATACAGATTGTAGGTTACAATTATTTGAATCGCCTCAGATAATATTACAGTAATGTATATGAGGTAAAACCAGACTGTTGTATAGACTAAAAGACTATCATTGGGCAAAATATGTTTTAATCTAAACAAAATACCAGAGTACTTGGAAACAATATTGGATACATAGGTGGTATGATCTTTCCAGGTGAGGCATTCGTCAAAAGTAACACCTAAAAACTTAGTAATTGATACTCTTTTAATTTGAGTATTGTCTATTTTGATTACAACGTCATTATATGACCGGTTACTATATCTATTCTTAAAGATTATAAAATTAGTTTTGTCAATATTGAGTGATAATTTATTAGCTCTGAACCAATTAGAAATATTAGCCAATTCATTGTTCACTGTCTTTAGAAGGTACGCAAGATTATTGTGAGAGGCAATTAAATTAGTGTCATCAGCGTAAATAAAGAAAGTGAACATTTTATAGGAGTGTATGATGTCGTTGATATATAAAATAAATAGCAGGGGACCCAAAATTGAGCCCTGAGGTACACCACAGGTAATTTTCAAGGTAGAAGAATTTGCTGCATTGTTATAAGATACAAATTGAGTACGATCAGCCAGGTAGTTCCTGAACCACTCCAAAGCAGTACCACGAATACCATAGTGAAGAAGTTTTGATAACAGAATATCATGATTGAGGGTATAAAAAGCCTTGGTCCTAAATATCAGTGACCAGTAGATGTACATCATGCTGCATTGACTCGAGCAAATAATAGCACTGTTGATATCCAGTAAACCCGTTTGGTATGCAGAGGATAAAGCACTTTTTATCTGGAAATACAGAGCCATTGTTATTACCCACACAGTTGAAACAGATTTCAAGTGCTCATCACCCGAGTAAGATTGAGCTATTTTTTTTCATGACGCAAAGCACAAGATACTTGTCCTCTTTCACGAATAAATAAACCTTAGGCTTCTACTATGCGTTCAATTAACTTTGACCGTATGTTTCATCATTTTTCCGAAAAGGAAACAAAGATGAACAAAAAACCATGAATGAAAGTTGTTTGGCAGACTGTGACCTAACATCTTTGTGCACTAAAAAAAACTTAACTTACAGTAACTTGCCGCGTAACCCCATTTCTATTCAATTTACCGTGTTGTTAGCATAGGTCGCAAGACCCCCTTCTTTTGTATTTTTCTAAATACATGTTGGTAAATTGAATAGAAATGAGGTCCAGCAATAAGTTCTGGATCTTGGTTCTGCACAAAGATGTTAGGTCACAGCTTACCAAGCAACATATCCACCATGAGTTTTGTTCACATTAGTTTCTTTTTTTCAATAAATGATGAAATATACAGTCAAAATTATTGAACTCGCAGTAGAACCTCAAAGTTGATTTTAATCGCGAACGAGGCCAGCTCAATCCAAACTGGGTAGACATTTCATATAGGAGTCCCAATTATAAAATGAGGTATTGCCATTGATTCCGTCTGCGCTACTTAACAACGTCATACAGAGCATGACGGAATCAATGGCAATACCTTATTTGCGTATACTTGGGGCTTCTATGTTAAACGTCTACCCCAAACTGGGCGGGGATAACGAGACTGTAACGCATGACATCTTTTCAGCTGCATGAACAGTAACAATGGCTCTGCAGTTCCAGATAAAACAAAGGGGAATCTGAAGAGCTTTGTCCGCTGAATACCAGGTGGATTTACTTATCAATAAGCTTCAATAACGCCACTATTTGCTCAAGTCAATGCAGCATAGTGTATGTCCCTTGATCACTGATATTCAGAAAAGAAATTGGGATGGCATTTTATTCATTTTCATGAAAATGTGCAACCTTTACAAATGCCATACCCAATAAATGGTAATTATAATAATTATTTATTATTATTTATAGTGGGAAAATGGTTTACTTCTGCGAAGTATGTAATCAAAATGAACAATTTTTCCTTTGATCCTATGGCCAATATTACAACCTGCTGTTGCCCCGGCCCGCCACACAAGATGCGGTGAAGATGAACTTCCAATACGGAAGTGCGTGCAACTTAAAGGTAAACTATCAGTTGATTTGCTAAAATACAGCAAATCGAAAAAAAATCATACAAAAAAATCATATTTTAGATGTACCGTAACAAGTACAGGTATCTAAACATACCCTGAAAATGTAAGCCAGACAGAAGCAACCTAATAAGGACAGAATAGGAGATTTTATATACGTCCGAACGGACACTTACTACAACACGTAATTGATGGAGAGGAAATCGTATCTGGGAAAACACTGCCGTTTTCGTCCTTTCTTTCAATTCTACAGCTGGAAACTTATGAGAATTGACAGACTTATCCTTTACTGTGAAGCTATTCCTGCCAATTTCAAATATTTTCCAAAATCACTGATAGTGGTTTTAATCTAAATCGTCAATGAGATAATTAGTTCTCTCTATTTTACCTTTAGTAGGCCTATCTGATTTTGTTTTTAAATAGACCTCACATTAATGGAACCCAGGCACGAAGCCCCAGCCCAGGGGTTATGAGGGCATTTCCCGGGGGTTCAACAAATGTCCCGATCACACGCAACAATTTCCCGGGCATTTTCCCAGTCGCAGGGAAAAAGAATCCGAAAAAGGGA
The DNA here is from genome assembly GCA_023653785.1 of Ophioderma brevispina. Taxonomy (NCBI): domain Eukaryota; kingdom Metazoa; phylum Echinodermata; class Ophiuroidea; order Amphilepidida; family Ophiodermatidae; genus Ophioderma; species Ophioderma brevispina. The sequence continues at coordinate 15,162 of JAMKCH010082103.1, forward strand.
GCTAAAGGAAGATTTACATAAATAATCAGTGTTTATTTCCCGATTCCCTAAAAAAATTGTCAGAGGGGGGCACTAGGCACTCTGGCCCCCTCTGCCCCCACCTGCTACGCCCATGGCAGCCGCCAATGCTCAAAATATAGAAAAACGAATGATAAACTTAGTTTTTCTGAGAAAAAATGAGGTTTTCAAAGTGATAACACTTTTGTTTTTCTAGATAAACTAAGTTATCAAGTGAAAAAACTGAGTTTTCTGAAACTTAGTTTGTCTGCGAGTTTCTGAGTAAACTTAGTTATCACAGATTAAACTATATTGTACTGATAAATTAAGTTTTCACTGAAAAAGTAAGTGTTCAAATGAGCATTGCACGAGAAAAACTAAGTTTTTTTCCACATAAATATTTGTTTTTTGATAAACTAAGTTTTTCACTTGATAGACTACGTTTATCAAGACTGAATTAAACTAATAGTTTTTCAAACACAGTAAGAATCGCCGAATGCTAAAAAAAAATTAAAAATAAGTTTATCCCTTGAAAAAAACTAGTTGTTTCACCCTCAACCTCAAAAACCCTGTGAAAACTTAGTTTTTCCAGGTTTTTCCAGAAGAAAACCTTAGTTTATCACTTGAAAAAACCCTGTTTTTTCTCAAAAAAACTAAGTTTAAAAGAAGTGATAAACTAATTTTTTTCTTTGTTTTTTTCTATATTTGAGCATTGCGCTTGCATATACGCCACTGATGGAACCCCTTTTTCGAAGAAAATGTCAGGGCTAATTATATGGCTCTTTTAAACTTCATAATTAACTTCTCGGCCTGGATGATGCTGCAGCATGGCAGTGAGGACCCAAGGGTGAGGATCACAGGTGCACCTGGCTTTAAGCGGGAAGGGAATTATGTCAACAAACAAAAGGCCTGTAGTCTCGTAAACACAATCAGGTTTGGGCTTAATCGCAAACAAACCTGCGAGAAGGAGAGGAGCAGAACCTTCTGAGAACGAGACAATAAGGCCACTTTGAAGATGGCGCGCCCTGGGAGGAACTGGGAGTACTGCAAATTCAAATTCATACACCATCAGTAAGTAAATTTTACCATGAAATTGAATAAACCGCATTGTCGCTGAAGCTCGATATGTTCGTTACACAGTGACCAAATAACAAAAAAGTAACCTATGACTACTCGGCATCACACACAGCTGCTTCAAGCATTCCATGATACATGAATGATTGTAGTTTGTAATACACGTTGAATTCGACAACGAGTACGAGGTAATCTAAACTGGACACCCCAGGGCTACGAACGGTTCTAGCACGTTCATCTGCTTCTTCAGTGGTGGCGACTTTTGTTTGTCCTTTTCATGTCACTTGGATTTTATCATTTTCATTTTTTATAAGGCAGCAATGTTCGAAGCAAGATGCTCTATCTTTCTTCCGTTAGGTGCAAAAAGGGGTCTAAGCGAGACGTTGTTGATTCGGATCCCATTAAAATACTTATTCTGCGCTGTGGTGGTTCTCACAACCTAGCTTACAGTGACACAATCTTTAGCTTTCTTGTGAGGTGTTGATGTTGGTCGCAGAATCACTTAGTAATTGAAAAATTAACGATATAAAAGTTTGAATGAAAGTCGCCCCACAGTCAGACTTGATTTATCGCGTCCGTCGGCCATTGTATTTGGACCACCGGGTGACGGGCTGGTCCCCAGAAGAACGGCAGTTTTGCAACAGGCTTATAATGCAAGCGGACTATGTGAAGGACAATGATAAAGCGAAGGCCAGATGCCTTATAATGAATGGACGAATCGTGTACGACGTTGTCGAGCTAATACCATTCGAGTAGCCCGAAACATGAGAACAGGCGGTTTAAAGGTGGTAGCACATAGTTCGCAATACAAAGATCGAATCTAAAATAGGTTACCCATAATAATTATAATATGCCACTAGCTCGTTCACCGTAGAGTTGCTGTCGTCCGTACTGAGGGAGATAGTAGGGCTATAGATAGCGGAGGAGAAAGCAGAGCAGCTCGGGCTAGGTACCCACCCACTGGCCACGGCCAACGGAAGTCGATGTCAATGAAATTCCCTAGTTCTGGTGGTAACCAAAACCAGAGGACAACATAATCTTTTAAGAGACATGAGGAGATTTCCAGGAATTAAGCGCCCCCCAATTTTTCCCTTTTTTTTTTTTTTTTTAAAATTTAGATGATTTTTCCAATTCAAGACATTTTCAGTTTACAGTGATATTGTCCAAATAACCACTCCAGTTGTGGTGCTCTAGATAACTAGTCCATCAACCTGTACATTCATTTTTGATTGCTTCCAGGGCGATTTAAATTTCTGTAAATATAAGGGCCTTCAGAATTTCTCGAGAGAAGTTTTCACTCGGATGTTGACATCAATTTTGACGAAATGCGTATCGACGACTTGGCATGCTTAGCTAGATCTATCCAACGGGCATATGGACTCAAAAAAGAAAGCGTATTTATTGTTGAAGTGACTGAACGTGTATGGTGTTCGTATCATTATTGAACGTGTTTCTTTTACCACGTCGTTTACAAAAATAAAAATGGGCATCGCCATATCTTGCAATTGTATTTTTGAACTTGCAGCTATCATTGCAAATAAAATAACAAAATTATAGTGACTGATCTAAACAATGGCAAACAGACCTTTACAAATGGGGTCGGAGGGTGGGGGACCCGGTAGGGGAAGGAGCAGAGGTGGTCGAAGAATTTTATTGAGGGTACAAATTTGCATCCTTCTTCGTAGGCAAATAGGCATTCTACAAATGGTCAGTTCATTGGGGGCGGAAAGAGGAGGTACAGTGTTCTTCCACAATGCAATTCTTACAATAATTATTTCGCATGGTTGTTGTCACCATTGGGGGGGAAATATATAGTGCCAAAAAGAACTCATCCCAATCTTAAAGTACCTTTCTTATGATAAATCATGTTCAAGAATTGCAAGACAAAGCAACATACACAGCATTTTAATCATCCCCATGCCAATTACGGCGTTTAGTGTTTGTATCCATTATGTTAGTAATACTTTTGTTTTACACTACATTGGTACAAGTAATTATATAATAGGAGCATCGGTTGTTTGTACTGTTCCTTCTACTTAAAATAGCATACCCGTTATAAATTGCTTTTGATACAGTTAATTCATCTCAGGTCTCCAGTAGAAATTTTAGGATTTCCTTTTCGAATTCAATACGCCCGTGGGATGATAGATCTAGCTAACTGGCAATGGATATGACATGATGCAAAACACAACTGTTTTTTAAATGGGGACCCGCCCAAATAGCCTCTTGAACAAAATTCTACTCTTCCACCTACCATCCATTCAGAGACGATATCACGTTACTAACTTCTCTGGTCCAAAATACCAGGCCAAAAAATAGCTCGAAAAAATCTTAATTTATCTTCATTTAAAACAGACTGGCCCGTGATACTTACCGGCGCGGTCACAAGTCCTGGGCCCGACACTGCCGCGGACCCGTTCGAAGTTGCGTTCAAAAACTCCAACCTAACTCATACCTTACTCGGGTAAGTTTGTCAGTGTATGAACCCGGATATGACCAGGGTGTGACCTTTAAACCCCCCCAATGCTCATTGGTTGGAGTTGAGGAAAAATGTGTGATTCTGCCTTGTTCCAAAATACGTTTAAAATCATATTTTTAAGTGGGTTTGAAGATTGTGACACTGAAATATGGAAAGAGAGAAGGTATGTGAGAGTCTTAGTATCATAGAATTTTGCAGGTAACTTGCTTGTGTTATTGTAAATCGAGGAGGAAAATATATCCCGCATAGCTCCGTTCTAAAACTAGAGGGCCGTTCAATGATAATGTTACAGTGTTTAAGATAATGGCGACACTCTGGTTTCCGTTACTGGAACTAGAAAAATTCCCATCGAGTGTGGATGGAGACAAATTTTCACCTAAAAATTTCTCTGGAAAATATAAAAGCCTGAAATAATTACTCACAATATCAATGTTCTACAATGTTAAGTGAATACGTGAATGTTAATTGTAGCGTATAGAAGTGCATTTGTGGTTTACATTTAATGAGAAGTTTCAAATTTCATGTACCTCAGTTTGTAGTCCCTTTCATTCTCTCCCTTGACCTAATGGCAGGTGTGTGACTATTATTGAGTCCTGTTAGGACTAGATCGAATCTGTGAGTGCAGTGGGATATTAAACCAAAGTGTATATTATTAGAACAGGTATGGTTCTTTAAACGTATGCATGGAAATTTGCCATTAGTATTTGGTGAGAAAATTTACAATCCCACCTGATTCCTGAAATTTGCGATATAACTAAAACATGGCTGAAACTCACTCTCACGTTTAAGCAATCTGCAGCAACATGTCCACTCTAGTGCTAAATCCTTCAAATGTTTCCATGAGTAATTACCAATTTAAACCTTCAAAACAACACGCCAGGGCCTTGAACGGGTCTAGTATGATTTCAATCGGTCAACAACACGAAGGCTGCTAACACGACTCTACGTGATTTCTCTGAAGACGTGTGATTGTGTGTTTGAATAGCTCACATCCAATGCTAACATCGTCTGAGCGTAAGGCCGGTTCTAGAGCGGTCTGTTTTTCTGCGTTTCTGCATCCAGGACGCTGATTTTGGAAATTAGCTAATTATGGACGCACTCAATTTCACAATCAGAGGGGGTGTGGGGGTCCAAAAAAATTCAACTGGACCCCAGGCAAAACCAACATGTACATGGTTACTATGGGGAATTTGGAACCTCCCAATTTTTACTTTTTGCCCCAGAAATAACAAAAAATGTGTACCGATTCAAAACCTTAATATTTTTAAAAGCGCAAGTTTGTCTCAGTGATTTCTTTGCCGTAGCTGCAAGATAGCCATCAACAAGTCTTCATTCATAAAAACTGCCTTTGTGTTGCCGGAGGTGAACTGGGTTAGCCAATCAAAAAAAAAATCATTTGTGCCCAAAACTTTCCATTAAATGACAGCTTAACCAATAGGCAAACGGCAAACCATTTCTGAAACACATTCATGACATACTAAGGAGTATGCCATCATTGCCATGCAAGGAGTCCAAAATGGCCCCGACCGGACATAATAGTGATTGTACATGTATATGTTTTGGCCTCAAAAATGTTTGGAACTTTGGATGCAAAGGTGAGAAAGCGCAAAACTTTGAAATGCCATCAAAATTGAAAACATTCAAAACTGCCTTGTAAGCATATTATAATTGAGTGAAAATTGTCTTGGGATAAAGTTAGTCATTTCTGTTTGCCCTTCTTCTGGCTTTGCAGTGTTTCTTTTGCATTGAGTCTCTTTGATTTTGTTTTGTCAATATTGGGAGGGGGTATATTGAGTGACAAAGTCGAGATAGGGCCTTTTTGATTGAAGGTGAATTAAACTTAAAGATGCACTCCACCAACTGCCCATTCATTAACCCTAACCGCACACAGGGACAATGAGGTGCAACGAAAATGTGGTACCGGTCGGAAACGGAAAAATGTTTCTCGTTGCATCTCGCTCTTGGCCGTCAACAAACTAGTTTTGTCGCGCAAAATAACTCTCATTGCCAACATCATTGTACCTGGGACGGTCTTCCGGAAAATGACGCGATGTTCCTCGTTGCATCTGGGACGTTTTCCAGGAAAATGACGCGATGTTCCTCGTTGCATTGGGACGTCTTTTCCGGGAAAATGATGCGATGCTTTTCATTTTGCATTTCGGACGGTTTGCCAGCAGGAAGGCGCATGCTTTCTCATTGAATTGCACGCGTTGCACCTCATTGCCACTGGGACGGCCTTTCGCGAAAAATGACGCCGATTGTTCCTGTTGAATCTGGGACGTCTTCCGGGAAAAATGATGCGATGTCCTCGTGGCATCTGGGCCATTAACACTGTACGCTACTTATTCTTACGGAAAAAAAGTCCGGATGCAATGAAACGAAAAATTTGTTTCATTGCATCTGGGCCGTTTAAAAAATAAAAAATAGATTACACATCGTGACATTTATGGGCCGATGTTCAGCAAAACGACCCGGTCCGGAGGGTAATGGCATGTGAATTAGGACACCTCTGATCATGACGTGGAGCGATAGGAAGATTATTATGCATGGATGGATGGTTCGAGACCAAAACAATATTTGCCACTCAATTTAATAACATTGGACCCACTTGTTTCTGTTTGGACCTCTTGTTTCAGACTAAATGTGGGGTTAAGGGGTCCAATTATCTTCCACTGGACCCCTTACTGTTACAATGCGGCGCTACCCCGTGGCGGTTCTATAGAGAAAAAGGAAACATAATTTTGAATGAGCAGAAATACAATGTTCGGCAAGGCCATGAAAACAATAACATTACCACACGTGCGGTTAGAAACTGACCGTTTTTACTTTTCTTTAGGCCTGAGAAGTAAATTACTTCACGTTTTATAGTTAAAGCACATGTTTTGTTGCTACTTATACCGGTGGTAGAGCCACTTAGAGGTAATTTTACAAGTGAAATTGGCATCAACATCGGGTGGACCCACCGAATTCTTGGAACTGCTCAGATTCACTATTTCGATGTTGACCTGCAATGGCAAAATTAAAACGTTTAAATTTGTTAAATACTTAAAAATTTTTCAAAATTTTTAAGTATTTGGGTACCCGGGTACTGCTCGGGAAAAAAATTGGGTACTCGGGGTTATCGAGTCCCGAAAATGAGAACCACTATTCAGCCAGTGTGGGAGTGTTTTTCTTGCTAATGGTGACTTTTTAAAAACTGTTAAAAAAAAAAAAAAACCTGCAATTCCTAATTTCTTATTAATTTAAAAAAAAAAAATGCAATTGCAACTAGTGATTTCTATTACCCCGTGCGAATCATGAATTTGTCAATGTTCCAAAGCAAAGGTGCAGAATTCTGCAACATTGATGTTTCACAGGAATTTGATCTTTAAATGCAGTCGAGTCTTGATTTTGTTTTAATCGGTTTATAAGTACCAAAGAATTAAAGGAGACATGAGGAGATTTCCAGAAAGAAGCGCCACCATTTTTGTTGAACCCCAGTTTTTGGATATTTGGAAATGATTACCAATGTATTAGATTACACCAATATGAATTAAGCCGAATACGCGTTTTGTGCTTTATAAAGTTAAGCATGATGTTGAAATACTTCTGTCGTGCACACACAGAAGTCAAAGCATGGTTGTTTATGGACGATTACGATAGCAGGCATTGAAGTTCAAAAACAAGGCTTGCGGTTTTCTTTGTACTTGTTGGTCCAATAAACCTTAGAAACGGTCTCGGAGGTGGTATACAACGATTCCATGAAAATTTGCGAGAAATTTGTACCTCAAAAAAATCTCTCTGTCACTTTAAGTTTGGTTGAAATCAGTATCCCAAACGTGATAATTGATTTTTTCTTCCAAAGTCATTTCGACACAGACGTCCATGGGCCTTTTCCCAGTCCCTATATTTTAAAAGAATATGTGAGTTTTGATCAAGCAAAATGAGTCGGAAGTCGCAATATTGATTTTGAGATATAGCCCAAACAAAGGAGAAGAGAAATGGTCTTTTGTTTCCTATTGTTCTTGCCACCCTTCAACTGATTATCTTTTTGAAGTAATAGGTCAATTTCAATGGGGATTTTGCAAAATGTAGCTTTTTAATTGGTGCATACATCTACAATGAAAAAGTAAAATCGAATCGGACCGACTTCAGAATCATTTTGCTTAATAGAATCACATATGGAACTGGAACTGAGTCTAGAAGCGTATTGCATGGATGAAACCAATGTATAGATTAGACTCAGGTCCAGATCCCATATTATTTTAATATAGGGACTGGGAAAAGGCCCATAGAAGTCTGTGGCGCGAAATGACTGTGGAAGACAAAAATCAAAAATCAAGTCCTTCGGATCCGATTCCATCCTAATGTGTTTGTACTATTATAAACATACTCGATTGAAACAAAATCAAGTATCAAATGCATTTAAAGGCTCAAAAATGCTCCGGAACATCCAATTGTTGCAGAATTCTGTACCTTTGCAGGGATGACATTGATTTAATGGTGTGATTACTATCCCTCTATAGGTTATTATTTATCCCAGATATCAGATAACAGGCCAAGGCACACCTAAACGTTGTTTATTTGTGTGTGCTTCCTATTCCCCCTATGGTATATTCATCCCAGTTCCAACATGGATGAACTATTGCATAGGTAGATAGAAATAAGATTTTGTTGTGACTCATTCATTTCATGTGATTCAAAAGACTTTTTTACCAACTCTGTGTGCATTGCATCCTCTTTTTACAACCTCCCCATACACAGATCTCTTCATGAAAGGTTTCTTTGTGTTATTCTCTAGGCACAGGATCTTATCTGCATGTAGCAGACTAAGTGTCCGGCAACGGCGATGATGAAATCACCAACATTGTCAGACTCGTCAAGCAAGGAAATGATGATAACATGTGTTGTCATGGTTGGTGGTAGTGTTGGGGGCACTGTATTCCAAGAGTTGTATAAAAAGGATATACAGTTGCAAATATTTCAGAATATTTGAAAGCAAGTATAAACCCCCCCCCCCCCACCACAAAAAAAAATTGTCTCAGAAGAAATGTGAAAAAATGCAAAATGCAAGGATTTTTTTTTTAATTTGGCGAAAATGAGATTGTTGCATTTTTGACCCATTTTTTCAGGGTTTGCAGTTAAACTCTCTCCAAGTTTAGCAAAAACCAAAAAAAAGAAATGCACTAAAAGACCATTTAAACAAAATGCATGCTGTTTTCTGAGACAAATTTGGTTTTTTTTTTCTTGGCGGTAAGATGGCAATTGCCATCGAAGTGCATGTGAACTGATTTTTATCAATGAATCGGGCTTTCCAGTCCTGCAACCAGGATCTATGGCATACAATGTCTATAATAGGTTTTTATTAGGCGTTATCACTACTGTAAACAGTCTCCAAGCACTGTTGCCTATTATTATTATGCTGCCATTATGGAAATGTCACAATTCATTTTGCTTCATCTAGGTTGGTGTGCAGGGCAAAGCCCAATCCCTATCAGCACTTAGATGTAAATCCCCCATAAATAAATGACAGCTCCCCAAAGCTTTCGCTTGGGTTGCGAGGTAATTTGAGATTATCGCCAAAGGTGCATGAACCAGTTGGAGTTACATAACTTACCATTCCATGAGTTCACTATCTTTGGTCCGGCCTGGCTAAGGAGTGGTATCATAGCTTTCGCGCAGCTATTTGCATGGTATCACACACGCCGACTTTGTACGCTCACGCTTTCAGCGATTAGCACGTTAAGATTGAGTGAAAGCTATGACGTCCACTTCCTTATTTCAGGGCCGCACCAAAGCATAGTAAACTGGATGCAGGCTTTCCAGACCGGAACCATGATCAAATGATCACATGCTAAGTCTATGGCATTGCACTGTAGAATGGAAGGTGCGTGATCTAGTTACCAGGTAGTTGGTAGGGCTGAGGTATTTGCGTTACCCTAACTCAATGTGAGTGCCAAGAAGCTTGTAAGGGCAATAGTGCTAATTGTAAAAGCCATCAAAAGTACTATTATGCCAAGCCTTTGGTCAGTGGCTCTTTGAAATGGTTCTTCAGGCAAACAAGTTGCCTGAAGAAAAACCATTCAAAAGCCCACTGACTCCAGGAAAATAAATTGAGTTATCCTAATACATGGAACCACACAAGATTTTACATGGCAGCTATTGCACAGTACGACTTATTGCACTCACATAACTATATCGTTATGAGTTTAACTCTCCCACATATCTTATCAAAAACCAGTCAAATTGTTCATGATTGTCAGCAGGGGGCCTGTCCAGACTACTGACAGCAAATTTATGTATTGTATGTTCGAAGTGTGAAATTTTTGTCTGATTTGAAGGGGTGTAGTGTTTTCACCGGTTGTACGGCATGAAAACACTGCAGAGAGTAGTCATTTATAATTAACAGAATTATGATACTTTGTTTTGATACCAGGGAAGAACGATTGACTTCAAGGGGGGGTTGGAAGTTTCTAAAAAACACAAAAAACACGTCTTCACCCACCATATGAGCAAAAAAAACAAAACTTTCCCCCACTTTCCATTAAAAAAAAACTTTACCCGCACCTTATTACGAAAAACACGTCTCAGTAGGCAAAAAAAAAAATCCAGCCTTATGGACTTGAAGCAAAAAACAAACTGCCTCCAAAAGCAACGAAAAAAAAAAAAACAAAATTGCCTCACCCAAAGCTCCAAACCCCCCATTGAAGTCTAGGTGCGTCCCTAACATAGTGACTGCCTAAAAGTTGGAGGGCAACTTATATGTACATTATCAGCTTCTTTTCCTAGTATGTGAATGCCAGAATGCATGCGGCTTTCCCAGGACTCCTTCTGCAACATCTTTGGCCTGAACGGCTACCCAGGATGGGGACTACAACCTAACACAGGACAACAAGAAGATTCAGAGAGCTGGCAAGTATGGGGTCTAGTGGACCGCGAGCTATACATGGTGTATAAACTTCAGGCAGATAACTATCTCAGATATGAGTTCCCACTATCAGCCCTGCACAGTAAGTAGATTTACAAGGTTACTGTCATCTCAAATTGCTGTGATGTGGACTCTTATGAGAAACCAATCCAGTTAAAGAAGCAAGCAGCATTATCTTAAGCGACATAATGCATGAAAAAAAAAAATTGACATAATGAAAAGGACCCTTACTGAAACACTTCCACGAGTTTGAAAACATTTGGATTGTTGACATTCTGTAAAAAACAGAAAAGTTCCAGGGGGGAGGTGGCAGTTTGTGGCAATTTCTGGAACGAAAAGCAAGGTGTTCACAATTCCCTCCAGAATTGACCGTGGATCTGCATGCTTTGCAAACACAATTCAAAAGCAGTCAGACTGGGATTCAGGACATTGTACTTGGCTTGTTGTAAGATATTGATCTGGCAAGTGAAATTGGATTAGCCAGGATTAGCTGGGGTTAGCACAGATGCTAATAGCAATGGTTCTGGTGAGCTGATGACAAAATGCTTTTCAAGTTTGGTTAAATGATGGCAGTAAAGTAATGTGTTTTGTTAAATCCCTGACAAAAATTTACAGTGTAGCTAGCATATTTTGCAACACAGGGGAACTCTTCCCGGTTTGGGACTGTTTTACAGAAATAAACATCCAAATTGTTTTCAAACTAATGCAAGTGATTTCAGTAAGGGTCCCTTTTCATTATGTCATATTATGTTTTATTGCCATTCTGTCCCTTTAAAATAACTTTTTCGTAGCAAAATCAAAGGGGCCCTGTGTGGACTCCTTGTCCTGATTGTTGATTCATGACTGTTTTCATATATGGTACTCCCTAATTCCTTGAAATTGAAACGAGTGGCACCGCCACCGTTGATTCAATCAGTGTAATATAGTGAAGATTAGTGAATATATTAGTGAAGGGTGGATTTAAATGGACTGCCCCCCATTCGGTGCGTTTAGTATGATGTGAAAATCAATCAGTGAGAAATGAGCCAAAGATACAAGATCTGGCCACAACTTGTGGCAAACCTGGATTGGAGGTTGACAAACCAGGCCCTCTTCACAGAGTTCTGTATCTAAACCCTTACACATGTAGTGTTACTCGGCATTGATCTGTTATGTATGATTGTAATTTATAACTTGATGAGATGTCTGATCAGATAAAAAATGTTAGTCCTAATACTTCACCCTAACCCGTTCCGAGAATCAATGAGATGCAAAACTCCGTTGGTACCAGTCGATAATTGATTCTCAGGCATCTCAGACTTACAAACTATTTTTTGTCGCGAAAAATGACTCTCATTGCATCCATTGCAACCTCGGACCGTTACACGCAGGGGAGGAATGTTTCTCTTGCATCTCGGACCATTTGCCCAGCAGGAGATGGAAGAATTGAATGATTCGAGTTGCATCTCGACCGTTTCCCCGCAGAGGGTGAATGATTCTCATTGATTCTCGGCCCTTAACGACTTTACGCCACTTTAAAACCCCTAACCGTCCTGAAGTTGAGAGTCAATTACCCAACAAAACCAGTCGGCAATTGATTTATTGCTTTCGGACTTTAAAACTATTTGGTACGTGAAAGACTCTCCGCACTCGACCATTTCCCGCAGGGGAGGTGATGAGTCTCATTGATCTCGGACCATTTCCCCGCAGGAGACGAATGATTCTCAGTGCTTCTCGGACGTTTCCCAGCAGAAGGTGTCTTGGTTCTCAATGCTTCTCGGCCGATGAACGACTTTTCGCCACTTACTCCGGTGCCCGGAAAAACGTCAGAGAGCAAGAAATGCAAAGTTGCTTCTCATTGATTCTCGTACATCAAAATAAAAAAAAAATTATTCTCATTGCACTCGGACGATATTCAGCAACAACCCCGGTGACGTTAGTAGGTTAAATATGATGAATGGGACACGGTATAGGGGTATCTACTTTACCTGGCTAATGGGCTCGGTTCAAACTCAGTAGGACCACATGTTGGGTTTGACGAGTATAAATTGTAATTTGCATAAGAACTGTTGATTAAAAAACCAGAATTCCTGCTCTCTCCGGGTTAATTTGGACCTATTCGGCTAACAAACCATAACAATATCCCATCAGTGGAGGGATACTAAGACTGTTGTTCCCCCTTCAATTTTGAAATAAACAAAATCAATGTGATTGTATTTGGTTCTCATCTTTTGCAGGCTCCAACAAGAGCAGCTCCTCATTGAAGGAGTGATGCCAGCATTTTACAGTAATACAGCTCAGTATCAGTCTCAAGGCAGGGGACCAACCACACTTCTTCTCAGTATCCTTTTGATGCTAAAGATAAAGGCAAATCCTGTGAAAACAGGGATTGTAAAAAGTTATTTCTCCGAAGAGCACAAGTTCCAGGATTAATTCTTGGAAAGGCATCACATAACTCAGGCATGGAGGAATTTTTCTGGTTAAAAAACCGATCGGGGGCTTGGGCTTAATTATTTCAGTCTAGTTGTATTTTGTTGCCAGATTTCAGGCTATGGTAGGGGATAGGAAGATTCCTTCCACCCTTTTCAGCTTCCTCATTATGAAATTATGTTCAGGGCATGGGTCAATCAAAGTAATTTACAAGGCGTGCATAGGAACTATGAAAGCGATTTTATTGGTATCATAAGATGTGCAAATGTACCACCATTTTCATAGTATGGATGTATGTACCCTCTCGTGGTTACAAATAAAGTTCTTTGTTGATATTCCTTAACCAATCGGTATTAGGTGCGTTTGAGTTTTATATGTTCAACTTTGCTTACTTCCTGATATACCCCAAAACAGATCAGGTGAGTAGAAGTCCATGGAGTAAGTTATATGCTTGGTCTTTGTTATAATCTCTTTACATTCTACCATTTGAAGCTCAGGTAGAATATTTTTGTTTTTCTGTAGGTGTGCCATATATGATGCGATTTCATTAACATTGCCCTCACTCATCATGTAGGCAAAAGTAGCACTGTAAAAGCAAATATATACATAAGCAAATTGATATTATAAAATCTTACAACTTAGCAACCAACAGGGCCAGTGGTGTAGCCAGAGGGGGGAACAGGGGGCATGTGCCTCCCCGACCATGATGTTCCATGGGTACATAATGATCCGTTGGCACATTTGTCTAATTTTAAGCTGTTATTTTGAGGGTGTGGTGCATGAATATGAAATACAGAGAAGTTCATAGCAATTGGTTAATAACAACTGATCAATACTGCTTTCTTGAACCCCCCCTTCAGATTTTGGAGGCGACTGTAAAAAACTGGAGAGTACAGCAAGCCGAAAAAATTGGGACAAAAATGCAAATGTTATTCTATTTCGTGCTCATAATTTGAGCCAAGATGAGCAACTATGACTCTACGTTTCAAGCCATGCATGTAACAGTTGAGAACTTTGTGGTCTTTTATTTGTTTGTTTGTGTGTGTGTGTATTTGTTTATTTTTTTGTAATTTGTTTTTTATAATTTTTTGCTGTGTCTACCTTCGTTGACCCATGCCCATTGTAATTATCCTTTTTCAGAACATGCAGAACTGGGCCCAACCACAAGATTGTTTCTTCCCCTGCCTACTGGATGAATATCTGCAGTATTTCTTGCCCTTAGAGGGTTGTAGTGTTCCACCAATGCCAGTAACACAGGCATCATCTAGACCATCATCCCCTGGGCAGGGATACTCACCACCATACAGGTAATGGATACAAAGGAGTAGCTAAGCTCATTACTTGCGTCCACATCTGCAAGCACAAACAGAATCATCGTCAATAGTTTTTTTGCCTTCTGCAAGTCAGTGACGTCATGTAGTGCAAGAGTTGCATCATTAAATCATCATTTATTCAAAGCATTGGCATGTACACAAGCACATGCATATAAAGGTGGTATACAAGTATCCTCGCAAAAAAAAAAATGCTGTATGAATGCCTTGATGTCACTGACATGAGGAGTCAAGGAAGATAAATTCAGTAACGACCGTCATCATCTGGGCATAGTTACTTGTAAATGTACCAACTTTAATTGGCTTCTTATCACAAAGCCTACAGACTTTAAGCTGCAGGGTTGTTTTGAGATAGGATTTCAAGAAAGTAATGTGCAGTTGAACTTGGGTATTGGGTTTTTGTCTCGCCTGAACTTTGTTCGGCAGAGACTTAGTAATCACTTTTCTGTCTGTCTGTCTGTCGGTCTGTCTGTCCGTCTGTCTGTCTGTCTGCCGTCCGTGTTAACAGCTTGTGTACGATTTATCTGGAGTTCCGTAAGGGCTACGTTGATGTAACTTGGTGGAAAGAAGTGGGTCGATGAGTTCTCGACCTGATTAAATTTTGGGCGTAAAATATGCTAATTAAGTATCTAATTTGCATAATTTACGAAAAATTTTCCCGCAAGGCTTGTGTACAAGTTTTCTGGAGTTCCGTGTGGCGTATAATGATGTAACTTGGTGGAAGGAAGCGGCGGAGGAGTTCTCGACCTGATAGATTTGGTCGTATTTCGGGCAACACCAATATGCAATGAGCTATTAATATGCCCAAAACACATCATTGCTATAATTTTGAAATGGTACATCGGATCCGCAAATTCCCTTCACTTCAGGAAAGCCTATCGTTTGTGCGCATCGTCCTTGCAATTTTTGAAAGTGCGATATAATGTGCGCTTTAGGTATGCAAATGATCTAATTAAATATTCATAATTGCTGTATCTCTTGAACGTACGTTGGATGGGCAAAATTCCTTCACTACATGAAGATACTATGCGCCATACCCTCTTTTTGTAGAATCAAATTGGGTCAAAGTGTAATTTGGCCAATTAAAAAGGACATTTTTGATAAATTGATCTAATTAAAATATGCCTACTTGCTTGTATTGCTGAAATTGACTTGGATTGCAAAATTTCATTCACTGACATGAGGACTACTATGCCGTACATCTTTGTGGTGTGAATCATAATTGGGTCAAAGTGGCATGTGGGCCCATTAAAGGGGCAATGTTTTGATGCATTGATCTAATTAAATATCGTATTGCTGTTTGGCTGAAACAGTTACATTGGCTATGCAAATTCCTGTGCGTCCAAGGGAAGACTGTGCCATACATTTTTTGGTGTGATTCATAATTGTGGTCAAAATGCATGTTGTCCACTTAAGGGGCATTCTTTGATTATTTTAAATTCAACTAATGCCAAATGCTTGGTCCATTTCGCCAAATTTGCTCATGATATTGCATTTTACAGCCTTGCAAAAAGAATTTGTTACAGATTCATTTACCTTACATAAACTAGTAAGTATGTTTTATTTTTGGCAGTATAGGCTGTGTGTGGGTTGTGGTGCACAAAACAAGAAGACTTAATCAAAGCAAAAAAAGGTGGATATACCACAACAAAGGTAGGAGTATACCACAACAACGGGATTAACATCATATAATAGCTATATTCTAGTACCCATGTTTTCATTAAAGGTTTTCTTGCTCTGGTTCTGGTGGCTCAGTCTTTTTGGGTTGCCACCTTTTACATTTTCTTGGAGAATGTGAAATTACGTAATATCATTCGGGTTTTCAAACACCGCTTTCCCCAGACCCTGTAGGGGCCCAAATTTAAAAATGTTGGTCACATTATTTTTTTCAAAAAGTGTTGCCAAATTGAATAATTTTCTATTTTCACTAATTTGAGTGATTTTAAGGATTTTTGCATGACTTTTCTAATTAATATCTCCCAATGGCAATGTTTGACCCCTGGGTGGTGGTTCAAATGAGAGCAGAATTAAGAATGATCTAAATACAAACCGGGGGGTGCTACTCATAAAACAAATCCCCCCCTCTTGGTTTGTCTGTGTGTCTTTCTGACCGTGTCTATTTTCTCATAGACCGAGGGTCGCACGTTCTGAAACTTGGTTGGTGGGTGCCCCTTGACCGAACGAAGACCGAGTTTGTATTGGTTAGTGGATCAAGGTCTCAGGTCATTCAAGTCCAAAGAGTCAAAAAGACCCTCGCGTCTATTTTCTCGGAGAACAAGGTTTGCACGTCTTGAAACTTGGTGGGGTGGGTGCCCCCTGACCGAACGAGAACCGAGTTTGTATTGGGATGTTAGTGGATCAAAGTCATCAGGGTCATGTCTTCAAGGTCAAAAGAGTTCAAATAGACCGCTTCTATTTTCCGACGACCAGTTGCACGTTCCTGAAACTTCCGAATACCCGAGGGTTGTAATTGGTTAGTGATTCAAAGGTCATCAGGGGTCCTTCAGGTCAAAATGAGGTCAAATGGGGTAAAACGTTGGTGTATGACAATGAAACTTGAGTGGGGGGTCTATTTTTGATGCTGAAAATTTTGAAGGTCATTAGGGGTCATTCAAGGTCAAATGACATTAAACGTTGGTTTCTCGGAGACCGAGGGTCGCACGTTCCTGAAACTTGGTGGGTGGGTGCCCCTTGACCCTCCGAAGACCAAGGTGGTATTGGTTAGTGAATCAAAGGTCATCAGGGGTCATTCAAGGTCAAATGGGGTAAACGTTGGTGTATGGACATGAACTTGGAGGGTGGGGTCGATGTTTGATGCCGAAAATTTTGAAGGTCACGACAAGGTCATTAGGGGTCATTCAAGGTCAAATGATGTTAAATGTTGGTTTCTCGGAGACCGAGGGTCGTACGTTCCTGAAACTTGGTGGGTGGGTGCCCCTTGACCGTCCGAAGACCGAGATTGTATTGGTTAGGCGACGAAAAAAGAAAACCCTCTTTTACGGGCGAGTGGACCTTTCGAGTAGGGTCGGTCGGTCGGGCGAATTTTTTTTAACATTTTTTTTCTTTTCTGGAGCTCAAAATTGGCCCAAAATAGCCCAAAAATCTGAAAAATCAAGAGAAAAAATGACACTTTTTTACAAATTTTCTACAAAAAATTTGCCAAAATTGATAAATTTGGGCTAAAAACAGGCTGATTTTACATGATTTTTGGAAAAACTAAAAAAAAAATTCTGCAAAACTGAAAAATCAGGGTCGGTCGGGCCCGTAAAACAGGGTTTTTTATTTTTGTCGCCTTAGTGGATCAAAGGTCATCAGGGGTCATTCAAGATCAAATGGGGGTAAACGTTGGTGTATGGACATGAACTTGGAGGTGGAGTCGATTTTTGATGCCAAAAATTTTAAAGGTCATGACAAGGTCATTAGGGGTCATTCAAGGTCAAAGGAGGTCAAAAGAGGTAAACTTTGGTTTATCCAGACAAAACTTAGTGGGCGGGGTCGATTGTTGATGCCGAAAATTTTAAAGGTCACGACAAGGTCATCAGGGGTCATTCAAGGTCAAATGGGGTTAACATTGGTGTATGGACATGTAAACATCTCTCACTTATGCTTGTGGGGGGATTTCAACTTTCAAGATTAATATCTCCCCAACGGAAAATGTTGTGACCCCTAGGGTGGTGTCAAATGAATTAGATGGGAAGTAAAACTAGTTGGGAGATTGGAGTTTATCTGCTTGCACAACTTTTTGGGGACACCCTGGACTCGCACAGTTGCACTCTGGTGTGTGCTGCTTTTTGTCTTACAATTATGCGCGAAAGCAGGCGAGACTTGTGGTTCGAGAACTGCCTTGTTTAAGGGTAAATATCATGATCCTGTAATCTTGTGGCCTCAACTTACCTAAAAAAGTTGAGATTTTATATCACTGGAACTTTTGGCCTATATATTCCATAGAATGTGTGCCCAATCTTATTGCAGATTTTTTATCAACTTTGGATTTTTGTATGTTCGGTCCTTTCATATATTTTTTTGTTGAGAACAACAATATTAAATTGATTAGTGATATCTGATTTTCACCTTTTGATCATTTTTGTCTGATTTTTAACTTCTTAACAAGTTTTAACAAATGAAAAAAATCTGCTGTGAATTTGTAAATAATTCTAGTTGACACTAAAACATTTGAATTGTTTCATTTGTTGACAATTATGGTTATGACAGTAGAAAGTTGGAGTTCTGTTTTAGCTCAGATAGAGTCTGTAGAGCTATAGGTATACTGATGTGTTGAACTGTTTGTTTGTCCATCTGTCCAGGAATATTTCCAAGCATCTAGCAAACATTTTAAAATTGCTTGTCACATATGCTGTATGAATCTTGATGGGATTTGAGCCTTTATTGACCCTAGGGTAGTAAGATTTAAGGGTGTCATGCTAGGGTCATTTGAGGTCATTTTGTTATAATACCTAAAATTGACAGGTAGGTTACATGGGCTGTTCAGAAATAGGTCAAAGGTCATCAGAGAGTCTTTTAAGGTCATTGTGGAAAAATGTTTGAAATGTCTCTCTCACAAATGAACAGGCATTTACCTAAGTTTACTCAGAATGAAACGTTGTGGTTTGGGCTATATGGGGGTGTTCAGGGATTGTAGGTTAAATTTTAAAAGGGCCATTTGAGGTCAAAGTGTGACATATTTAAAATGCTGTGTTATGCATAAATGAATGGGAGTTTACCACAGTTGATCAGAATGATCCTGAAGTTGTGGGTGTTATGGGGTGTTCAGGATTTAAGGTCAAAGGTCATCTAAAGTCATTTGTGATTATTGTTGAACAATGGTTTAAAATGCTGAATTCACCACAACAAAAAATAATGGTTATTCACTAAATGTTCTGCATGATTTTGTCATCTATTTGTGATGGCAAGTCAGCTGTCAGAGGTCAAAGGTCATAAAGTAATTAATATGTCACACACAAAAAAGATGCTACAGAGCTACTGCATAATTGGTGCCCATATTATCAACAGGGATGTAAGTTTTTATGCAATAGCCTGAATTCAGGTCTTTGTTAATGAAATTATCTGCAATTTCATTATTTTCAGCCCGTTTTGGAGGGTTTAGCCCCAATTCACACACTTTTTCAGGCTGTTCAGTTTTTTTCATTAGGCCTGCTTACATCCCTGTATATGCCAAGGAATTGAATGAAAGAGCATTGTTTTGTGTGTCTTACCACATATGTGTTTCAAATATACAGATTCAAAGATCTCCACAACGCTTGCAGTCATGAAACAGGGTTTTGCTGCTCAAATGCTGCTAATATTTACATGCGTTGTTCAAGAGTCATTTGATATATCATAAGATATATATAATTATTGAAATTCAATTGTTGACATCTTTTCAAGAGAGTCCTGTGATAACCTGAAGTAAGAACCAATCGGGGAATTTTTCCAACTTCTTCTGCCTGCTCTGTAATGAAAATGGTTGCCACCCACCTGGATCAATTCAATTACAATAAGAGATTTATCAGAATACTGAGCAATTAGCAAAAAATGACCTTTTTGCATTCTGCCAAAAGATTAATCACCAGAGCTAGAAAGTGGTGGCCCTTTTGAAGAATCAAAATTAGTAATCCTGTATAGCCTCCTAGCCTTGCCTAAAAAGTGGTGCTTTTTATATCTTCCAATTCATCGATTCAAAATTGTGCTTATTCTTATGTTGAGATATGATCTACTCTGGAAGAAATCAGTAAGTTTGTATTCTCTGTCTGTAAACAGAAATTCCAATGCAGTGGCGTATGGAGTACTGAGATACAAGTATTTGATCATAACAGACATAACATGCATGTAGAATCAATTGGAAATTTTCAAAATATGTTTTTTTTTTCAAGGATATTTATTGAACCATAAGCAAAATAAGTTGTTAAATGCTGAGATCACAAAAT
This sequence comes from Ophioderma brevispina, assembly GCA_023653785.1. Classification (NCBI taxonomy): domain Eukaryota; kingdom Metazoa; phylum Echinodermata; class Ophiuroidea; order Amphilepidida; family Ophiodermatidae; genus Ophioderma; species Ophioderma brevispina. The sequence continues at coordinate 35,283 of JAMKCH010082103.1, forward strand.
TTACCTTTAAAGGAGTCAAAATTAAAAGTTTAGTAGAACAGTATTAACAGGTTTTAGCATACTTGCAGTATTGCCACAGGACTTTTTTGATCAGATTGTAATATTTGATTTGTTACATAACAACATGTTTTCTTTCATACAATAATCAGTTTGTTAATGAAATGTGCCAATACTAACCCATTTGTTACAGACACTTTTGAGCAGTGCATTAAGAATTCCTCATGTTTTTGTTGTTTTTTTTAACCATGGTGTGTTGAACCATTTTGTTTCCATTTATCTCCGTATGTTGTGCAGGCTCCACAGTATGGGCGTACCTCTATGACTATTGTAAGTTCTTCATCAAATATTCAAATGAAACAGTGGAAGATGTTGCTCATTAAGGTGAAAACGAGAGATTTTGGGCGCCTATATATTGGTTCATACAGTAGATTTATACAGATTTGAATGTTCAATCGATTTCTTACCTTGTATGGCTACAGAAATATCTTAAGAGAGGAAAAAGGTTGTTGATTTTGATTTGATTAGATTTCAATGTAAAAATCGGCTGAATTTCGTATTTATTTGCTTATACACATACAAATTTCACAATTTTTGTACCAAAGCAAAAGTTCTCAGCTTAATCCTTTCAGAGGGGATATGTGTGATGGAAAGTTTAAGCAGGGCAAAAAAATCATAACTTTCGATTTTTAGGGACACCTGATATGTGAAATATCCCGTTGCACATTTAATCAATTCAGAGTGACCTTTCCAACTTCACTATCTTTTAAAGAATTCTGTTGTATGAGGTAATATTTGTACATCTCATACAGTCTTTTTCTAATGTTTGAAAGCAATTCTGAACATTTTGTAGGCAAAACCAGGGAAAACTACTTCTGTGCAAGTTAGGTAGAATGATATCACAGTCCTAATCTTGTGGGACACATGTGGTACAGTGGATAAAGCACCTGAGCCACAAGCCAAATGTTGTGAGTTGGAGCTCCACTGTGTTTAATGTGTTTTGTCCTTGAATAAGGCGCTTTACCTCAATTATTCCTCTCTACCCAGGTGTATAAATGGGTTTCGGCATTGTTCAATGCTGGCGAGGTAACAGACTCGCTTTGGAGGTGATGTAGCAATCTCCCTACAGCAAACATTATATGGTAGAGTCTGGCCCCATCGCTTCGAAAGAGGGATGAGCACTCCTTTCCTGTATACACATGTCCATTCCCCTTAACCTCTACTGTAATCCATCTTCCACCGAGCATAAAAGCACATTAATTTTGGAAAAATGTCAATACAATTCAAAGGCAACACACTGACAGTGTGCTTTCAAAATCTATGCCAAAATCATGCCAGGTAGAAGGTAGATTATGACTATGTTCTGATACTAGCACTAAAGTAAATTTTTCCTCCCCGATTTTGCTTAAAAATTGTACAAACTCCACACTTCAAGATTATATTTTCAAATACAGAAAATGACTGGTTGAGGTATGTTTAATTACATCAAAATACTGTTTTATACAACATAGTTCCTTTAACCCCCTGGGCAATACCACTATGATACAATCTGTCTGATTGGCTCATTACAGGACACAATATGAGATAGCCCTCTGAGTAACCAATCAAAACAGTGCTTCTATATCACTGTCAATCATACCACCATTCTTACAGCATCTCTAACTATCTCTGATTTGTTCATTATATGTTAAGGAATACCTCTAAACATTTGTGTTAAATATATAGCTAATTGGTTAAGGATTACTTTGTTTGTTTGTTTGTTTGTTTGTTCGTATCCACAAGTCATTGGTAATGGCTTTGTGGTGGTGTCAGGATTTGTTCAGCTAGTGTGCTGATCCGGGGCCGCGTGTATCCATGATACGGACGCTCCTAACATGGCCCGCTATTTGAGGCTAGGGCGGATTGGGAACAGTCAGGGGTTTACACCCTACTCTTATTCGACACTGACTGCGATGTACATGTACAGTTGTGACTCTGTACACGGGACCGACGGCTTAACGTCCCCTCCGAAGGACGGGATGCTTTCATGATCCATTTGCCCAATTTCAAGTGAACCATGGAGGAGAGCGGTATTCTGTATTTAATCAATAGCTGGTATACAGATCAAATCCAGAATTGATAGTACCCGAATAAATCCCAGCAAGTGCCACGACCCCACCGGGATTCGAACCCGGGAATTTTGATGGTAAATTTGCGCCAGAGGCAAGCACCCTAACCGCTAGGCCACGCTCTCCCACTCCCAATAAGGATTACTTATTTATAAAGAAAAGTGAAAGCATCTTTCCATTCTGAATTTCCAATGCAAGATCATGTATTGATAAATTATAAATGCTCACATAAAATGATTAAAGGTGGGTGACCCAATCTTGGTCAAATTTTCTGTATGTTTTCTGCCTCATACAGAAGCATATCATCACAAACATGTGATTGCAAATTTTGAGTTCAATCAGTTCAGAGTGTTTGGATAGTAAAAGCAAAAATTTGATCAAATTGATCCATACAACACTGTGTGTGAGTTAGTTTGGTCAACCACATTTGGAGACATTTTAGTTCCTAACATCTAATAGATAAAACATTTCCCAGGCCTTAAATATTACTGGGAAAATGAGAAATTATGAACTTTCTTCTGATACCAAACCTCAATTTTGAATTAAGGGATGAGGTTGTCGATTGGGCAGGGCTGGAATAAAATGCCAAATTTCTCGGGAATATAATCAAAAATTTCCCTCCAAGATTGCAAAATTTCCCTCCAAGATTGCAAAATTTCCCTTCAATTCTTATGTATTACTTTATTTATGTGACAAAAATTTCCCTCCAAATAGGAAAATTTCCCGGGAGCAGGTTCCCACTTCCCACACTTTTTCCAGGCTTGCGATTGGGTCACCCACCTAAGGCAGATGTTAAAGAGTTTTAATTTTAAGTTGCTACTAACCTCTGAACAATTATTATTCACATCAAAATATTCATACTTTTGAACATTTGTGACCTGTTCCCACAAAATGTGTGTAAAGTCACTGGGGTCAGAGGTATGGGACTTAAACATGGCAAAAATCAATAGAAAACAAAGAAGGTCCTGAAAGAAATACTATATTTAATGAAAAGTGAATTTGTAAATTATTTTATTATCATTTGAAAGCATAGATTTGAGATTTCAAATATAAAGTATCTCAGAACACACATTTTGCAACTTCATGCTCATTTTGTTGGAACAGGTGAGATTTGTATAGTTGCATGCACGTTAAGTTCAATTCATTTTCTGAAATGCTTTTTAGTCATAAAATGTATGAAGGCCATTCATGTCATCCAAAGCCCAAATTATTTAAAATGCACAGAAATTGTCATATTCACACCAATCATGCAAAAATGTAAATGAGATAGATAGCAAAAAAGCAGTCCACATATCGCTGTAAGGCTAATTTATTTTGATATAACATGCATGTCCAAAAGCTTTCATAAAGAAATAACAACTGACTTTTCAATTTGTACACCACCCAGTTGAGAAAGGCAAATGTAGATTACTATGTGTCATTCAACCAGAATAGAACTTGCGGTTTAAATAAGTTTTAATGCTGTTTAAAAATGATGTTTAGAAACACTCAGTCAATTGATGGATTTTCTTCAAGCTTGCTACCAATGCATAGAGATCACATCTGATTTTTGCAGGCACTCTAAGGACACCTATCGAGGCCAAATTCTCCGTAGCAACAGTTCCATGAGTAGTCTCCATCACAGTACCTTCTCACGCCAGGATTCTGTGTTAAGTGGTATGGGTACTTCAGCTGACCTCTCTAGTAGCGAGACATGGAGGACAGAGACTTTCTTGTATGCCCTGATGGAATTCTGGTTCAATCAGAACTCACTGATGCCTAAAGAAATGGGGCTGAGACAACAGGTGCAGGTAGGTGTGTGCATACCAACATCCCCAGGGCATGGTTCAGGGATTCCATTTAGAAACAATTGAACTTGGGATCTGCAGTGGCGCACCGAGGCAGTCGATCCAGAGGGGGCAAAATTCCCAAATTTGTCCCGCCAGAGGGGGAAAATTTGTTAAGTCGTCCCGGTGATTTGTTCCAATTACGTCCGAACATGACTAATTGTGCATGTAGCGCGCAAAAAAGTACCAAATTTACTTTAATTTTGCCCAAATTTAGGCTGAAATTGGCCGGATTCCCTGACCACGAGGGATCAAAAGCATAGTAGGTGCCCATATTGTCCCGCTTTTTGAGCCAAGGACGGCAACTTGCCCCCCTTCCCCCCGTTCGGTACGCCACTGGGATCTGAATGTTGTTTATATGATGTATTTGGAGGTCACTCACCATACATTTCCATGGTGTTTTTTAAAGAGGGCATTTAGTCATCCTACAGCCGTGTCCCTGACTTCTATAAAAGTTGAGATTTTTAATTCATCTGAAACTTGACTTTAAAGTATATTACGTGTGCCTAATCTTATGTGCAAATTCTATCTACTCCGGAAGAAATTTGTAATTTTGTATTTTCTGTGCTAAGAAAATTTTATAACAAACAGTGGCGACACAAAATGTGTCTCATAACATCAAAACCGCACCATCAGAAGCACGAATTTTGGAAATAACCTTTTGCTCCTGCAAGAATCTAGTTCCATAACAAAAAATGAGTGGAGTATGACAAAGGCACCTTTAAAGGCACTATCAATGAACCATATGGTTGTAAAAAAAATCCATATGCCAGAGTAGCTTAAAGGGGAAACGATAAGCTTTAGAATTTCGCCACATTATCTTTCCCAATTAAAATTTGACCAAAAAGAGAAAACAGTAGTTCTGCTGAGTATGTACACCTTAATTGATCCTGACCTGAACCTGGATCTTCCAGATGAAATCAATACTCCCATATCAAGAACTGACAACAGCGCATACCAACCTGGTGGTTCTGAGGAACAAGTTCCCGGTAAGGTGGAATATTTTCAGGAGCACTCTGCCCCCCCACCCCTTTCCTGGCTACACCACTGGAGACAACCAGAAGGACTTGACATACTTTTTTTAGCCAGTTTTGAGATTTTGCCCCCAAAATACATCTATAACGCCCATAGATTCTTATAGAGGGCCCTATGTTTTTCAGAGAGTGAGTTTATGTTAATTGTTGGAAACCACTATCAGGGGTCGCACTAAGTTGCGTTTTGGCGTCCAGGACGCCCTTTTTGCCGTTCGGACGCATAAAATTAGATTTTAATTGAGCTAAGCGTCCAGCTGGACGCGCAAAAAAATCCCGCGAAAAAATCAATCCCGACTTCAAGTATGAAATTTCATGTACACTCAGCAAATGATAAAATTCCATGATGAATTTGCCACTTTGGCGTTGCATAAAGCATTGACAGTTTACTGTTTATTTATTCGGATCTAGTTCGTTAACACGGATGACACATTCTTGGGGAAATCCCCGCCACTATGTCTCCCGGCGATGTCAGACTCACGGTGTATATTCATTAGTAGTATAAAGACCATACTGACTGTATCACGTAAAATCGCGGGACCGCGGTCCCAGAAAAAATTTCACAGCCGCAGAAAAATTTTAAGCCTAAAAAAAAAAAAAAACATCGGGGGAAATTATTGAAAAAAAAATAAGTTCCAAAACTAAAGATGTAAGTTCAAATGAACGTTGTTCTTGTGCACAATTGAGTTCAGAAAAGTGATTAGGTTTTTTGTTTTTAATCAACCGCGGTATCGGAGCGGTCCGCATCTGATACTGATAGCATTTTGCAAAATATAGTGCATCAAAACCCCAAGATACCAGGCTAATTTGCGTAAATCTCCGCAAGTCTGATCAAATTGAAGAAGGTTGTGGTTTAAGAAAAACGTCGGGAAAACATCAGATCTTAGTATATTATTAAAATTGTTTGCCTTTTCATTGACATCGGCAAACTTAACAAAATAAAGTGATAATAACCCCCAGATCAGCCCGCCACCTATGCGATATTTTAACAAAAAAAAAAATTTTGCGAACTGCGATTTCAGCAGCATGGTCTATGAACAAGGTTGGGACTTTTCATTTTAAAACTAAAGTAGAACAGAAATGCAGGTACTGGTATATCAATTATCCCTCCTCACGGTCATTTCAACAAGTGTATAAAGCCGAACATGATAATTAAGCATTGCCAACATATAAGTAGGCTTATTAATCATTATTCAAAATAAAGTTTCTTTCTTGGCCGTTCCAGTCGCGAACCACTGCCAACCAGCAGCCTCAATGTTTTTGTCATCATTAACCCTTGAAGTGAGTTTCCGCTTGAGAATTCATCAAAGTTTCCATTCCAAAATGATAATTCCAAACATCCAATTGTTTTAAAAATATTAAAACCATAACATATTGTGCCTTTATTTATCAAATTCTGATCTTAAATCATGTTTATTGTGCATAGATTTTTTTTTAACGTAAAAAAGATCCATGAAATCAGACCTCACCATGATGAAATGTAGCCACTCAAAGAGTTAAAAAGTACCCAACCCCTTTAGCCTTGTAATTTCAATAAGGGAAGCCTGCAGAAACTGTAACATATGGTAACTAACAAAGGTATCATACCACTTGACCTGGGGTTCACCTCCCAGGGCTGTGGCTCACCCCTTGGCCTATCCCACTGCTGATACTTAGGGGTGTTTTTAAAAGCATCTGGTGGCTAGATCTGGTGGTGGTGGGAGGGGGAGGGGGTTATAAATTTTGAAGTTTTTTATTTTATTTATGGGAGGGCAGGGGGAGCTAGGAGAAACACATGTATTTGTTTGATTATTAACAAAATTTTAGTGGACAATGATTATTTTTAATTAAAAAAAGAGCAGAAAGACAAGTGTAGTTTGTCTTTGGTCTTGTTTGGCAATTTTACTTAAGAAAAATAATTTGTCATTTTACCAATAAAGTACAACTTTAAAATGTTATCAACTTTATAAATGGGACAAATTAACAATTAAATTGATGAATGCTTTACATAACATGTCTACCTTTTGTAATCTACTGTTCAACTGCCTTTTTCATACAGCATATTTTAATCATGGCATTTTATAGTAAACCAAAATTGAGGTCGGCACATGGCAGTTGGACGCCTATAGTTTTCATGTTAGTGATGAACTATGAATGAGATGGGACCCTTGCAATTTTTAACAATAAAAAAATGTGGACCCCCAGAATTTGCGATTGACCCTAAAATTTGCAATTCCAGGTTGTTAAGGGGTCAACTTGGACCACTGTTTCAAACTTAGTGCAACCCTGACACTATAATGATTCTACTGGTTTGACTATGAAAACTGTTGAACTTAGGACCTGACAGAGGTCAAAGTGGTCAGCATCGTCAAAAGATATGATCAACCTGTTGTAACAAAATATGGCTGTTAGTGGTTGCCACAATTAAACTATGAACTTCACAAAAATTCTTTACATAGGCCACTCCACTATTAAAACCATAAAGCCTTAAGCCCCCCCCCAAAAAAAACAAGCAGTGTCTCTGGGACCCACGCACATAGTTTTAAAATAAAATTTGCACATAGTGCTATGCGCTGCTGCGATTTTTTTTCCCTTTCTCTTCTGAATCGCACCGGGACGGTCTGATTGATGACATCGGACTATTGGCGCCGCACTACGGCACACACGAGCTGTTCTCTACACTGCCTGTGGGCATACATGACAAGCAGCATGTGATTTTGAAAAGGAAAACGAAAACAGTATTTGTTATCTTGGTTTTTGAGTTTCTTAAAAAATATCATGATTGTACGCGTGCGAATCACAAAGAAAGGCGGCGAAGTGATCAGGAATTGGGCCTTGGATCGATGCTCCGAAATGGCATGCTACAGGAATTTGGCCACGTCTCTCATTGATGGAAGCAGTGGGCACTGATTTGTTCCAGGCAATCAAGCCTTTTATCTTCAATGCAGAACTGTTCCTCGGCCAGGTGCGGGATGAGATGGGAGACCTGGTTGGCACCCCGGATTGTGATTCAAAATTTTGGTACAGGCAGCAGAGCATGCCAAAAAAAAAATCGCATAGAACAAGCCTTTTTTCTAAAAAAAAAAAAGAGCGTGGCACTTTGCTTTTTTGTCAAAAGGTACAAGACAAAGTTCTTGTTTTTTGGCATATTCAACTTCCTGTAGATATTAAAGCACAAACTTACTTTCTTTGTGTTCTTATCATGCAGGAGAATTTCCTTCTAAGTATAGCCCATGTGAGTGCTGTACGTAAGTAGTGGAAACATCTGAATTCTTTTGTGTTATTTTGTGATTCTCATGCAGGAGAATTTCCTTCCAAGTATTAGACAACATGCGGTTGTACGTATAGTACGTATAGTAGTGAAACATATCATTTCTTTGTGTTATTCTGGTTATATCATGCAGGAGAATTTCCTTCCAAGTATAGACCATGTGCGTGCTGTACGTATAGTAGTGAAAAATCTGCATCTTTGCCAATGCAGCGAAGCCAAACAGTGGAATATCTCGGCCTATAAAACATGCTGAAGAAGATGCAATAGAGGAACTCAGAAAGGTAAATGACTCTCTAACATACATCTTAACCCAGGTTTCCCAATGATGGTAACCCAAGGACCACATTCCTAACAAACAAAACATTGAGGGGTCCGGATAAAAATATTATCTTTGCGAATGGACAAAACTCATGCTGTACATTGGGCCCATGTACCCTAACCCGGACCGGGTCGTTTTTCCGAACAGCGGCCCCAAATGCAACGAGGTGCAATCTATTTTTATTTTTAAACGGCCCAGATGAACGGAAAAACAATTTTACCGACGTTTATTGCATCTACGCGCGTTCTTTTCCCGGCACCGGAATAGTCGCGTAACAGTCGTTAACGGCCAGATGCAACGACGAACATCGCTTAATTCCCGGAACGACCGGCCCCGATGCACGAGGAAAACACCCCCACCCCCCCCCCCCCATATTTTTTACCCCCCCCCCCCCCCACACCCCCCCCCCCCACCCCCCCCGTCGCGTCATTTTCCAGGAAGAAGG
>JAMKCH010082104.1:0-10119 GCA_023653785.1 Ophioderma brevispina
AGCTCTTTATGCACGAAATTCTTGTTTTTCAATGCAAAATATTATGCCAGGGAACACCATGATAATTTCTCTCTTTTGATCTTTTTTGATCAAGTTCTGTTTTTTTTCAACAGTCAGAATGCAGGTTAACCGGAACTATTTTGTACCAACTGTTCAAAACAAGTGTGTAATAATTGCTTCCTTTCTTATTTAGAATTTTTGTCCCCATGTTTTATTTTTGCTTGTTCCCCATGCCTACATGAGGGAGAGTTCCCGCTGGATTCTTGCAAAGTTAGCTTTTACCTTTCAGATATCTTTTGTTTTTGGTTTGTTTATTTCTTTGTTTTTTTATGATGATTGTTTTCTTCATATAGGCCCCGTGTATTTCGTTTAGGCTGAATGCTTATCAATCCTATGATAACTGAAATAGTTATGTTGGCACAAGGGAAAGTACTTTGGCCAATGATTCCCCTTCCCCCTTCACATTCAAGTCCATTCACCGGCCGATCAAGGAAAATCCCCGATAGCCCCCCCCCCCCCCCCCACAACCACACACATACACCCCAATTCCTACTTTTGGGACAGCAAAAGTCCCAAAAATTATTTTTCACTACTCAAAAAAGATAACACTTCTCTGTCACTGCTGCATCAAGAAAGCAAAATCATCTACGTTTGCTTTCATTATAATTTATATTTCAAAAAAATTGGATTTTGCACTTTCCAACTTTTTAAATTATGGGCCAAGTACAAAAATATACTAGTTCTTTCTCGTCCGTCGCGCGCAGGCGTTTTGGCTGCCGCATCAAAAAAAGTCTTTTTTTTTTTTTTCTTTCATTAATTTCTGTTTTTTTTTTCCTCGAAAATGTCATCGAAATCGGAGTAATTTCAACTTTTAGTTCGGCCTAATTTGTTCTCCTCTTTGTAGTCTTAATTGCAGTATGGAACTTACTCTTTCACGGTCGGTATTTTAGTTTATTTAATTTAGCCAGCGTCTCGCAATGAAGGCGGGTCCTCGGTTCAAATACCCGCAAAAATTAAGGAGGACCCGTCTTTGTTTACCGCACAGGGTCCGCAGGACCCAGCAAAAATTCGATCATCAGGTGAAGTATTGCATGACAACCTGATTACTTATGTTACCCTACGTGGAATACATGGTTATTCTGGTCTGAATAACTTAAAATAAATTTTTGTTTGTAATCCTAAATTCCCTTGTTCCTTTGTATTAATTAAACACAGAAACATGCTAATAGATTTTTGTACCGTATTATATTTATATAGATCCCCGATTATGTACCTACATCCGGGTTACTATTTACTCCCTGTTGTCATGGCTACGTCTATGAAAATCGATCGTCAAAAGGAGACCATCATTTCGTCGGAACTTGGACGAGATTAATCCCAAGTCCGATATAAATTAACTGCAGATTCAAGACAAATTATAATTTTTCTCATCCAACGTGAAGGATAGTCCCGCGGTAGTTAGTGCACCTTCGCGGAATACGGACCGTTATTAGACGGCCATCACTTGCCATTGAAAAGTTGCAAAATTCGAGAAGGTTGTACCTTTTCGTGACTGTCAGCAAAACAGCCGAAAAAATGAGCTCATCGGAAACGCAGAGTTAGTAGCAAAAGGGTAGTAATGCCAAAATTAAAAAGCTAGCATTAACAGGTAGCACATGACGATCCTGCTAGTTCCTCTCAGTCGGGAGCAGTAGTATTTTCAATTTGGAGGAACCCGAGGCTAATGTCTGACAATGCCAAGACTCCTATGGGGGAGGGGGGGGGCACCTCACATGGAAAATGGGTGTAAGGGGCTGGCCGCTTTCTTAAAATAGAGGTAGGTTTTTGGGGGAAAAAAATTCAAAGGTCCCACAAAATAGGGGTCTTTGGGGACAGTTGTTAATTTTCAAAAAATATAGTGTCTTAGGATGAATTTCAAAAAATAAGGGGTCTTGTGGTTACCGATAATGAAAATCATTTGTTGCGTCAAAATGGGAGCCCCCAGGTCCCCTATCAGAAAGAGATCAGATCAAAATACTAGCAGGGAACTATCTTGGGATTGTTGTTTCATAAGTTTGAGAGAAGACAGTCCAAGATTATTTTTTCGAACATGTTCTCACATTCCAGTCAGAAATTGGTGGTTTTGAAGAAATTACTCAACTCACTACAAAATACTTTAAACTATTTATTATGATAATAAATCACATATACATTGATTGCATGACACTTAGAGACACATAGTATGACTTTGAAAATAAGTGTTTAAGAGGCATATGCTGTATATTCATGGGCATAGCTCGAATCTTTGAAATGGGAAAAATATTCATATTTTATTGGACCCTTGGAAATTAGTGAGGAACCTTGAAGTTTCAGAGTTAAGGGTCCCAGGGACCCTGGATTTTTTTCTTATTTCGAGAGGCCCTGAATTTAGCATTCTCTTTATGCGTACTTTCAGCACAGGTCGAGTCTATGACTCCTGTATAAAAGTCCTATGAATATTGAAATTCTCTCCCTTGTTGACGTACTCGTCTTTTTACAGCGATATTTTATTTTATTAATTAGGCCCCCGGTATCGCCACTAAAAACGTTGCATCAAAATAAAATAACGACTGAAATACACGACTATCAATGTACTTCCTGGTTTCTGAAATGTTTAGAGCCGCCATTTTTTAAATTAGCTGTCTTTCAGAAACGGGAAATACCAAAATACCCACGGAAATCTCGCCTTCAATCACTGGTCAGCTCGCGTAAAATAGGCCATTATCCTTCTTTCTTCTTCCGATCAAGACCAAAATTAATCGTTTGTGAGCAAAACCAACAGATGTTTTTTAGATTTTTCGCATAAACGGTACTAAAAAGGACCATCCGCCATCTTGTATCGCAATTTAAAAAAAAAAAAAAAAAAACTGCCCTCCTCCTCCTTTTTTTTTCAAAAAGTTAGGAAAAAAACCCCCGAGAAACAAGTTTTTTTTTTTTACTTGGCCTATTCCTTCTAAAAAAGATCTATTTGAATTAGCTAGACAACGTGCAACGTATACCATATACCCGCGCGTACCAATGCGGTGCATGAATGGCTTGACCTTTTTACAACTACAAACCGTGCAACACATGAATCCCGGGACTCTGGCAATGTGATGACACCCAGTGAGGATTTGAATAATTCGTGTGGGAGGAGCGAACGTGATTGACAGGGATGTCACTGAGAGCGTGCCTGATGTCTGTAGACATGTTTCCTACGATTCCAAAGTCCGCAGGGCTGAGTCTTCTCGCGTGCGAGTAGGATTTTGAATTTATGTCAATCCGTGGACAAGTACAAGCTGGTTCGTATAAGGGCGTGTGGGCGGGCCCATTGGGGGGTTTAAAAAAGGTGTAGCGCAGTTTAAAAGGACCGGATTCCTAAGGTTCCAGGGGATGCCCAGTGATCTGATTTTTTTAAGGATTTTAAGTTGTTGATTTTGTATATACATTAGATTGCATCGTGTTGGTGAGTGCCGAACTTTGTTGTAATAAGTTTGAATTGATGTGTTTGAACCTACTGTGGCCCTAATCTGAGACAGAGCCGAGACTGTGGGGACAGTCTAAGATAACACACACCTGAGTTACAATATGCACATCCCCAAGGACACAGTTCACTGGGTTGTCCTTGTACATGCATTGACTGAACTGATCTTGTTATTCTAGTCTCATATATTTAACACAAAACTCAGAGGGTTGTTTTCTAAATACAACTTGTTAATACACTATTGACCTGTGCCATAGGAGTTGACACTTCATTGCCTCATATTACAATCATTGTTTTAAAACCTGTTCCTGTAAGTTTGAATTTGTATCTCTGTGCAATGGACTGTGGTTAAAATATTTAGATCTATTTGATTGATAAACTACCCCAATGTTCCACATTGCTGAACAATCATAACACCTATGAAATGGATATGACTGTATAAAGATTGCGTTTCCAAACCCTTAGTATTTCAAAATTAATAGTTTGATGCTTAGAAGTTGATGCTTGAAATATATACTGTGGTAATATAATCTCTCTAATACGAGAGGGTTTCCTAAGTATGTCTTCAAGTTTTACAACTAACATATTAATACTAACATCCTCGCTCAGCGATGGTTGTCTTTTTCCATCCGAAAGATGGTATAAAGTCAGAGTGGATAAAATCCACAACATGTGAGTTTACCCTAGCATATATTATGTGCGCAAGCAAGTGAGTGGCAGAATAATCACAGTCATAGCACAGAGTTGGGTGGTTTCTCGTGTAAGTACAAAGTCCTCTGGTTCCATTATTTCAAAGATCCATGAGTGCAATGGTTTTTGGGGTGTATAATAATTAGAATAGGGGGGTGTTTTTGATAATTGAGTGTATCGGTGCGAAGGCTACAAGAGCGCATCGCTCTTAGCCCATGGCGCGTATGTTCAGTTTAATTTTTGATACTGTACTTTTGCATGGGAAGTTTCAGAGTTTTGAGTTATGCACAGGTATTTAACAGAAGCATGATTGATGTGAACTTTTAATAGCATTGACGATGAAAACAAGTGGCAACGGACGTGTGCCTGGGACCTAACTGTTGAGTAATTAAGCACAACTTACAAATGTACTGATTATTAACTGCGCTAAGGGCCTATTATTCTGCTGTAGCAATAATTTACCATTTGAGTGGTGTTACGACTATGGTTTTATGACTTAATGATACGCCTGTGGTATTGTCATAGTGTAGCCAAGTTAGAATTGTGTGTACGACAGTCGTGCATATAGCTTTTGGCCAACTCTAAAAAAATAAACTGAAAATAACATTTATTTTGAAAAAGGCCATGGTTGATTCGAATCCTGTGATACCTGCATTAAAATCGATGCTCTTATCCACTACACTAGCGAGGGAGGATGTTGGTGGTGATTATTTTTTGCCTACATAAGCTTTAGGGAATAAACCGATAATACTATGGTGATTGATAGTAACTATATAATAGCGCCCGCATAAGTTTGTCCGGAAATAGATTGCACAACATTATGCGCCGGACTAGTCTGGCGACTAGTCCATACTTCGTTGAAAAGTACCACACTATGACTTAACTGCATTGAAAATAGTCTTTACTCTTACGCCTTTAAATGCATTGAACTAGTCTTTATACAGAACCACCGTCAATGTATAGTCCTCACATCTTGATCGATTACGCTGTCACAACGGAGATACAGAATGCTTGCTGCTTTGCCGTATTGTAGTTTAAACGGTAACGAGATGAATAGGTTGGTGTCCCGTGTCAGTATGCCCAGGTCACGTGTCATGGTATCAGTATCCGGTTTTGCTCTTTTCGGGGGCGACCGATATGTATAAATCCGACTAGGTGTGTTTCTAATCTATTGGGACATTTTACCGGAAAAGAGACTGATAAGGTGATTAATATGCTCAATAGAAATTGACCCAGCCCTCACTATTTTAACCTTAATCACAACCCGGCAAAATTTTCCTTCTCGAGGAAGAAATAGCGGCGTCACTTACCGGTAATAGAAACACACTCCGTTCCGCGACAGTGCGTATGCAGGCTAGGAAACGGAAATTTGAATAATCCCCGCGTGATTACGATCGACGATAAGCCCTGTGTGGGACCCGTAACTAGACTAGAGATGAGGGCCAGGATACGTACATCGCCTCTATACACAGCAAAAATGGGCGTAAAAACGTGTATTTTGTACGGGGTACTGATGCAGGGTACCAAATGCTTATCACGGTATTGAGTTAACAATGGATTTTTTCGTCGTTCCCCCGCTGAGTGTTAAAAGCTGTGAAGTGATCGAATCGACAGGTGTGTTCTCGAGACATCTTACCCCGTTCTTTGGTAAAGCCTTACGTTGAAACTCTAACTGGTAAAAACCGCACATCGGTTTGTAACATTACACAGCATTAGTAAAATGGCCTGCACACGGTTCAAGAATTGCCGCGGACATAACAATGGCAGATGACAAGCTAGTGTGTCGCGGAATTTCCACGAATGTTGCCATTTGATAATTTCCCACAACAACTTTAATCAGATAATTATTTTATTGTGGTGATGCCAAGGACTTGTCATGATTGTGAAGTGTCGTGAGATTCCAGCGTAAACCGACTGTTGTATACGGACCCTCCCCCGCTTAGTCAGTTATGACTTCGGCAACCTTTCACCGAGTAATCACTGCGAGCGCTGTGTATTCCAAAGGCAATGGATAGCTATATTGCCCCATAAATTTATGAGTCGTATTTTATGCCAGAATGATATTTCCAATTAATCTGACAAATTTACTGACCTATGGCTTTACTGGTGCACGTACACACAATCGTTAACCCGACTACAAACGTTCAGGTGCAATCATGCCATGATTTTTTACCACCAGGACTAAGAAGAAAAAAGGTAAAGTAATGAAAAAATCCATGCGATTTCATGTTTATTTTTTCTTACCTCAAATCATCATCATCCTTTTTTTGTCTGCCCCATGTTGGACGAAAGCCTAACACGTTTACATGTTTGATTTCGGCCTACCCTTCCCGCTGGCCTAGTGCGGGGTTGGAAGGGACCCTGGTACCTTGAGTAATGTGTGCAGGTAACAGACCGGGATGGTTCCCCTCCTCTTTTCGATAAGGTCTGAAAACTTTTACGGTTCAGGAATTACCATGAGGCGCCGGACACCCATTGCAGACACCTGCCACATTTTACCGCATGGTGGAAGCGAGGAGAATTCCGTAATCACACTATTGCGCGATTGTGCAATTTCCGACCTGATAGGAACTACTTGAGTATGACCAAGAAATCCGACTCTCGCGGGGCTCGATCCAGGGCGCTCGGTCGATCTTATACTCTGCCGGCCAGTTCAGCGCCTTAGACCGCTCGGCCACCCCACCCTAGTTCTTACATACCAAAGTATTAATGTAAATCTTGCTTGTGTCCTTTAAGTGTTTGAAAGAGTTTTCTCTTACAGAACCCAAGTGACTGGTGAGCACTTCTGAGCAAACTGTATAGTTTCGGATGAATAAAATTGAAGGTGCTAACAGTGGGCAAACAGTATATGCTCAACATCAGTTGAGCCAAAAACATGTTACTCACGGTGCGCAAGAAATTACTCAAATACAGTACCAAAAATCTGGTGCAAGAAAATCAGCTCATGTAAGTTTTGACACGTCAGCTGTGTAAAAAAGGTACTTTCATCTGATTGTGTAAACGTTAACTCATCACCGATGTATAAAAGTACACATAGTTGAGTACAAAATGTACCCCACCGCATTGTAAAAAGTGAAACTTGCACGCCGTTGTGTAAATTTAACACATCTGTTGTAGAAAATTTTAACCACATCCTGTAGTGTAAATTTGGACACGCCAATGCTGTGTAAAAAATGGAACTCGCATGCGTTGTGAAACTTTTTACACATAACCGCTATGTTAAAAAGTACACATAGTGAGTACAAAAATTTACCAAACTGGAATTGTAACAAGCTGTTACCACCCAGGGTGTAAAGTTTCCCCCACTGGCATGCGAGTTCCCTTTTTACATACTATGTGTATATTTACCCCACTTGTGTAATATTTTAAGTGTGTACATATCGAATCCTTCTCTGACGTTCACGAACATTAAACCATCTAACATATCATTTGTCTCTGAATTTTGACTGGAAACTGTCAAAATCGACATCATCCTACTAGGTTTTGTATTGCAAGTAATTCAAAATAAATGTTATTATTGTTAGGCCTATATATCTAGCAGTCCGCCATATTTTGTTGAAAAGGTCAATCCACAATGCCTTGCGTTTGACCTCAGTGTACGACCTTTTGCCGGCAAAGGTTTATGTGGAGTTGATGGACAGGCAGCCAGGGTTTAGTATTTACCGGTAAACAGCGCCCCAATAGAAACTGACCGTTTCCACCTTTTCCTTGCTCTTTCCCGGTAAGAGATTTATCGGTAAAATGAAGGATCTTCAATAGAAACACGCTTTATGTTAAATCAAGGTCTGTATCTGCCCTCGCCCCAAATGCTCTTATTTTTCCAAAGAACACCGTTTATTATGTTAAACAGTACAAAATTTACCTTTTCCCTACTGATTCAAAAACCGACGTACGATGACGATAATCGGTTGTTTTTTTTCAATGTAGGGATATACGTCATTTTTACCTGAAGGGTCCCCGAAGCCAAAATAATAAAACCAATCAATGCCGTGACGTCATCAAATCTTTATTTTTTCCAAAAAAATTGGCTGTTATTCCCATAAGGAAATTCCTTGTTAAGATTCAACATCTGTATATTGTTCTTTTACTAATTAATATTTCAATTGTACCGCATGAATGTGAAAAAGATGGGCCATAAGTCTACAAACTGGAAAACTAGTCAGCCGGCTAAATACCCTTACAGTGGACTGTATGAGCAGACGGATCCTCGTTTTAGTTAATAGCAGAGCTTACAGCCACTTGCGCGCGGCTGCGGGGGTTATGCGTCGAGAACATGGTATGCGACTTGGAAATTCATTTCATTTCCTAAGCGCAGATGGCTGATACCCTACCAATAACAGTGGATAACTCCCAGTTCATGGACATGTAAAGGATGATGGACCCATGTTTGAGAGTACCGTTATGTGTACAATGCCCAGATAATACAGCGGTGTTTTAAAAACTGTTTCCTGTAAGTTTGAAGTTTGTAATCTCGGTGCAATGGGCGGTGGTTAAAATATTAGGATCTATTATTGATTAAAACTCCCACAATGTTACCACATCAATTGCCTGAAACCGTCATAACAAGGAAAATCCTGTGACAAATGTAGTTGACTGAATTGCTAGTTCACTTTTTACAAGAAATAACCCGGCAGACTTATAAATTGAACATAATGACACTTTCAGGAGATATTTGTAATGAATGGATAATAAGGACCAGGCTTATTTCTTGGGAATTGGGGCAAATTGGCAAAGTGCAGTGTGAAAGTGCCGGGGGGGGCACTCAACCTATGAAAATGGATATGGGTGTCTAAAGGATGCTGTTTCAAACCCAGGGGCATTCAGTGACAGGGGTGAAATAGGGGACTTTGAGGTATTTCAAAATTAAAGAGTTGATGCATGATGTATGATTGATGCTGACATTATAAAAGGTTATTATATAATCTCTCTAATAATGAGAGGGTTTCCTTGATATCAAGTATTTACACAACATATTAAGATACTAACATCTGCTAAGCGATGTTGTCTTTTTAAAAGACTATTCTTGTTAAGACTTCTTGTTAAAAATAGTTCAAGTTGGCTTAAACAATACTTACCTTTTCCAGTCTATTTTGTGGTACTGGGTATACATGTTGTTGTTAATATTTCTTAATTGCTCTGGTTAATTAATTCATGTAATGTTCTTTATAATGTGGTTAATCTTAATATACAGGGTGTCCCAAAAAAAGTGGTGCAAGCAGATAAACCCCGTTTCGCAAAAACTAATGAAGCTGTGAATTTCATTATCATTGGTGAATATTAATTATAATCTTTGTATAAATTGTGCAATCCATGACCAATCCGCCCACGCAAAGCAGAGTAGGAACGATTATAAAGGTCATATGTTTTCAACCATTCCAAATGGGATTACACAGTTAACATCATTTGTCCGTTCTGCTGTCGGGTGAGCGATTCAACACATTGAATGTACTGCTGTATTCATGGCATACCATTTAATATTAACAACTAAGGAAATACCCAAAATGCACAGGATATTAGTTTTTTTAGATTTATTAAGTGGCAAATAGGCATTAGGCATAATAAACGAGCAATGAGTGAGCCTACAGTCGCATTCTAAACTTATTGATCAGCACAAATCAAACTCTTGCCGTCTGTTATTTTGTTATCGCTACCTGTGCAGTTTTTTGTGATAAATTATCTAAACTTGTAAAAACTAAGTGGCACAAGTGGTTTCAATGCATACCGGTAGTCACATTCTTTACAAGAAAAGAAATTTAAATAACTTAGTGACATGAAAGGTCCTTTGCTCGATAGTAACCTGTTTGCCTGCATCTTTTGTCAGACCCAATGGGGGTAATGGCACAACAGGTTACGCTTTTCTTAAAGTTTCTCATATTTGTGGTTTTATAAATAACACAATTGGAGGAACGGCATTCATTTCATTGAACTAAGCTAAGAGATCACACCTG
>JAMKCH010082106.1:0-16292 GCA_023653785.1 Ophioderma brevispina
AGTGATGAAACCACAACACAAATCTCCCAATAGCCTTATATAGTCACCAGATACCTACATTGTTTACATGCCTCATTCTTCTAAATCTTATAAAACAAACACACTATGCGGTCAACTACCTAAATCAGATAAAACCATGATAAATAGTCCAAATGCACCACAAGAGCAATTTTTTGAATGGCTCAAAATGGAAAATCCAAGAAGAAAATTGGACTTGTTGGGTACAACAATATGTAGCTGCCGTGTATTTTTATTGACATCATCCCAGAACCAAAGCAATTGGACTGTTCTCCAATAGCTGGAGGAATTTAAACAGAAAACAACCACAACAACAGCTGAGCAGTGGTGGCACAGACCTCTTTTTCTGGTCTGGGGGGGGGCGGGGGGCAAACGGGTGGGGGGGGGGGGGGCAAAAGTGAAATTTTTTTTTGGGGGGGGCAAAAGTGAAATTCGGGGGGGGCAAAAGGTCATAAAATTTGGAGATTTTTAAACCAATTTTGGCCCCAAATTGCTGATTTTTGCCAAAATTTGGTGATTTTCGCCCCAAATGCCGAATTTGCCAAAAAACTCATTTTTTCTTTCGGCCGGGGGGGTGGGGGGTCCAAAATGGGGGCGAAGGAAAAAAAAATTAGGAGCCAAATGCCCACTTTGCCGTGGTGCCGTCACTGCAGCTGAGCTCAATCAATACTATGATAAAGAATGAAGATTTTAAGTCAATCCCATCCCTCTACAATTGGATACAATATTATGTCAAAGTTGTGTTTGGAAACAGTGACAAAGTTGGTTTGGAAGCAGTTTCCATTACTTCCTTGTGTGTCTGTGGGTATATGGACACTCACATTCTCGATGGGATATTATTTAGGGGACATGGTGAACTACTTTCAACCACATTTAAAATCATGTCAAGCAGTATTGGCTAATCTGTTGACAAACATGAGCAGATGCAGAATATTACAGATCTGTGCTTCATAAAGGAAAGATTTTAATATTCTGCCAACACCCTCCTATTAGTGAGGCAACCTTAAAGGGGTTTTCATGATCCACAACCTGTCGTCCTCGCCAAAGTTGAGATGTACATCTGAACCTTTAGCCTTAGTAAGCTGGTTGTGATACTATCTTATGTGCAAATTCGGCCGGACTGTTAAAAATTTGCAATCTTGTATTTTCTGTCATTAAACAGACAGAAAATTACAGTGGCCTATGGGACCATGGAAAGAAAGAAGGAATTTTCCCATATTGTAACACAAAACCACAAGATCACAAGCAACTAAAAATTTTGAATAAGTTTTTCTCACAGATATCCAGTGCACAATGAATAAAACAAGAAAGGGGTGGGCTAAGGGATCAAGATGCACCTTTAACGAAGGAATAATTTCATAAGACTGCATGAACAAAGTGTCAGTGAATTGGTCTTGTGTTTTGGTGATGTTTTAATAGGCATCTGGAAAAGGATCAAAGGTTTCAAAGGGTTCACGGAGGAATGGGTTTGGGGCAGGGGCAGTGCCAGGGGTTGGGGTAAAATAATAGGAGGGGGGAAACACCATGGGGGGGGCGACCAGTACAAAATGAACTCATTGGTTAAAAAACCCCTAAGATTTGTGCAAATTTATTGCTTAAAACCCCGTTTTTCCTGAAATTTACCAAAAACTTTAAGGGGGGCAGGCCACCCCCCCTGGCGCTGCCCCTAGTTTGCGGGGAGCGGAATCTGAAAGGTGTTGCGGAATATGTGGTTCAAGAAAGAGGCCAAAAGAAGTGATGTTTAGCTCAGGGGGAAAGGAAATGAGGACAGAGATGAATTTGGTGTAGTGGGCAAGGGGAAGAGAACATTTCTGGAAGAATGTTTTAAGGGATTCCAGGGGAATTGCCGTTGGCGTAGATAGGGGGGCAGGGGGGGTGGGGGGCAACGTGCCCCAAGGAAGGCCACCTCATGGGGGTGCTGAAATGACGTTGGGAAAAAATAAAATTGACACGGTCACAGGAAAGTAGACCTATAGTCTAACTGAGAGCCACTTTGAAAGTACTCAAACTTGCTTAAAACTCAAGAGCTTCCGGGGGCTATGCCCCCTGGACCCGGCCAGGGGCAAGTGATAGATCATTTGCTTCATGATATGGAGATGAAGCTCTACAAAGGTACTCAAACTACTAAAACTCAGAGCTCTGGGGGGCTCCGCCCCCTGGACCCCATCAGGGGCAATTAGTCAGTAGTAGGATTTTTTATCCTGCAGTTCATTAAAAGTTTTGGGGCGTGTCACGATCAATTTGTTCAGAGAGGTTGTATGCTTTACTCAATCAATAAAATAGAAATTTGATGTCAGGATACCAGATCAGATTAAGACCATAATTAAACAAGGCGAACTCGTTTACGCGAGCGGTAAAATATGTCCCCGCCGATATCGCGATCACTAAGTGACGAATAAAACTGCACAGGTCCACTCTTAATTTTGGCCACCGTGTCCACTAGCTCGAAAAAAAAAATGTACCTTTGGTGAAATGACTCCAGAATCTTTAAAATTCATCATGCAAAAAATCCCTGAAAATCAATAAATTTAGTAAAACATATGATTGAAGTAATTTTCAATTTGGCAACACTATTTTTTGAAAAAAATCATGTACCACTTGGAAATTTGGGACCCAGAGGTCAAGCAAGGGGCGAAACACCGTATTTTCACATTTTCTAGAAATGAAATGTAAACAGGCTGGCAACCAAAAAAGGGACTCGGACCACGTTGTAACAACCAAAAACGTAAAAAAGAAGACCGTCAATGAAAACATGGGTACTACATCTGTGAATACCTTTGTCTGTGGTTTTTATATCACTTTGCCCCACTCCCCCCCCCCCCCCCGCATTGACGTTGATATTTGCATAATCAATTAAGCTCATTGCATATTAATTAACCCGAAATACGGCCCCAAATCTAATCAGGTTGAGAAACTTCTCAGCCCACTTCTTTCCACCAAGTTACATCATTAGACGCCTTACGGCCACTCAGAAAACTTGTACAACAAGCCTTGCAGGAAAATTTTCATTAATTATGCCAAATAGATACTTAATAGCATATTTCTACACCCGAAATCTAATAAGGTCGAGAACTCATCAACCGCTCTTTCCACCAGAGTTACATCAACGTATACCCTCATGGAACTCAGATAAATCGTACACAATATGTCACAATGTTGACTTTCTGTGTAATGTGGACCTTTTTCCCTTGACCTTCCACCACCCCCTGGACAGACTAGGGGAGGACCCTGGGGGAAATGAATAAAATGTTTAGTAGGGGGGTTTCCCCCCTACAATATAGCCACGTTTGGCTACTCAGCCTCATCAGAAAAAAAGATATGACCAAATGTTCCAGGGTTAAACATTTTTAATAACGGAACATACATACATCCGGACATTCCCCCACCCCCTGACGGACCTAGGGGAGGACCCTGGGGGGTGAATTACATGGTTAGTAGGGGGTTTTCCCACCTACAATATACCCAGTTTGGCTACTCAGCTCATCAAGAAAAAAAGATATGACCAAAGGTTCCAGGGTTAACATTTTTATCACGCGAATACATACGACCCTTTCACTTTTCCTGAGAAATATTACAAGGTAATGTATTTAATAAATTCAAACACCCACTTGAGCAAACTCTGGAAGAATTCAACATAAGATAAGAAAATTGATAGAATAGTTATTACTCACTATAAAGTTCTTTTACGACACTACAGGAATATTAGGAAATCTGATACGTTTTCATTTATTCGTGTTCCAGACTAATTTACTTTAGAGTTTTGGTCCCCTTATACGAACTGCAATATTTACTTGGCCTAATCCTCCTTCTTCACCCAGCCTCGATGTAAATGACCACTTTACCCGTTCTTTGATGGACCACCAAACAAAGGAATCGATAGCGTGTCTCAGACTTTACGACCAATCTATTCACTTGAATCTGGTTTGAATCAGTCAACATATTCGATTCAAAAGTACACGTAAAAATGGGGTTAAGCATCCTGTTGAACAATGTTGAGCATTTCAGCTGTTATAAAGCTTTTTTTATTTTTTGTTTCTCAACACGTCCCCCGTCCAATGACTTCGTACCATCGCACAAGATGGCGTTTACTGACAGAATAAACAACCGACTATAATCTGCTTCAGTTAACTGACCTCTCTCCAAAGGCACTCAAACATGCTAAAACCCGTGAGCTTCCGGGGGCTTCTGCCCCCCTGGACCCCCACCAGGGGCATACCATAATCTGGCTTCGAGATAATGAAATATAATCTGAGAGCTCTCCGATGGCACTCAGACATGCTAAAACCCGAGAGTTCGCACCCCTGGACCCCCCACCAGGGGCAACTCCATTTTCTTCATATTATGAAGATAACCCTGAGAGCTCTCCGAAGGCATGCCAAACAAATGCTAAAAATGAGAAGCTTTCCGGGGCTTTCCGCCCCCTAAGATGGGAGGGCTTTTGCCTTCTGATCACATTAGGGACCCTAAGAGCGAGCCCCCTGGTCCCACCCCCCTTTTGTTCCTCACGCTAACGCGCTGGGGGGGGGGGGGCCTACATTATATCTTGCCCTTGTCCCCGGGTGCCACATCCACTAGCTAACACGCCAGGGGAATTGCAACAGGTTGGTGGTTGTGGATATGGATAAGAGGAAGTTGAAAAGGTGTGAGGAAGTAGTGCTGAGAGAGGAAAGGTATCGAAGTGAGTGTCAGATTTGTGGGTGCTTCAAAGAAGGGGTGTTAAAGGCATGTGATGAAGTGTGGGAAAACTAAAGGTAAGAACCAGGAGAGATACAGGTGGTTAATGCAGAGGTGACTGAGGCAATAGGTGAGAAGAAGGGTGCATTAAGGGGTCATAAGTAGAAGCTAATGATGACCAGATGGAAGGGCCAGTATGAGGGGTACCCGGGAAGAAGGGTGAAGGCAATAGGAGAAATGAAAAAAGGAAGTGGAAATGGATACAATTTGGGTTTATGCCACGGAAGGGAACGATAGATGCAGTGTTATATTTTTGAGGAGGTTGAAGAGGAATAGTGGGATCTAAAGGGAAGAAGCTGTGTTTGTAACTTTGTGAAAATTAGAAAGTACCGAGGAAAGTGTTGGAGTGGGCGATGAGGATGAGAGAGATACCTAGATCATGGTTATAGCAGTTGGATGGGTTTGTCTGAAGGAGCCAATCCAGAGTTAGCGTTGGGGTCATGATTTGTCTTAGAAGTTTGAGGTGAAGGTGGGTGGGTGTGCATCAGGGTTTCTGTACTTTCGTTGTGAGAAGAGGGTAAAAGCAAATTCAGTGCGGTGTGAGAAATGTGGGAAATGGATCCATGGGTGATGCACAAAAATGCCGATAGTGACCCCAAGTTTTGCAAGAGATTTATGTGTGGAAGATGCAAAAAGGGAGTTTGAGGAGGGATGGTGGAACATGAGAAAGTGTTATGCAAATGTTAGTGTGGTGGTGGATGCGAGGTGGCTGTGACAGCTCGAGTGAGGTATGGGTGGGTGGTGGAAGTTTAGGGATGTTGGAGTTGTTTCAAGGGAAAAGGTATTTCTTTGAAGATGAAAGGAATGGTGTATGTGTGAGATTAGTGAGCCTGTATGGGAGCGAATGTGGGTGTCTGAGCGAAAATGAGATTGGGATTCCGAGGACAGAGAAAGCAATTTTGATGTGCGGTGTGGTGTGAGTTTTGATGGATAGGATAGACTGATACTTGATGGCGACTTTGGGTTGGGTTTAGGAAGAGGCAGGGGACCGGTTTTAGGGCAGGCCGAATAGTGTACGTTGGAATGGGCATGTGTTGCGGAAGGATGACGAGCATGGTTTAAAATGGGCTTTTGGATTTCGAATGGGAGGTTTAGGAGTGACGTCCAAGAATACATGGAAGCAATGGAGGAGAGATTAGGTGGGTTGGGTTGAGGAATACAGATCGAATCTATGGTTCTTGGCTGTCACCCATCACCCATGTCCCCATGGCCCATAAGTTGGTTTGTTTACATGCTTGAATTGCCTGCAAAAATATTATGCTTTAAACTTACCCATCAAATGACAGGTTTAGTTGTGACTACAAGTCCAATTGTCACATAATCCTGACGAAACCACACTTGCTAAAAATAAATTTCATAAAAATCAAGGAAAAAGTGGTTTTGTGTGGCATTGTAAATATCATGATACATGACAAACAAACAGCCCGCCAATCATGCCCAGTGTTGAGGGTTGTTTGATAACGCTATTTATAGGTGTGAAATTGCGTGGATGAGTGACCATCTCTAATTCAGTGCCTAATCTCTTGTTAGATAAGATTATTGTCCAGTAAATTACAGTCTAGTGGTTTATGTTACTCTTTGTGGGCTTTGATTTCCTGACTTGAAATATTATAGTCGCTTACAAAATGGGTCGGACATGCGAGGACTGTAGATCGGGCAAAACAGACAGTCAAGATTTGCCAAGGTGACATTATGTTATCGTGAATGTGAGGAGAGAAGATTCTCATCAGCTCCGATACAACATTGTAGGAAATAACTGTCCTGAAGACAACGGTACGAGCTTACCGGAGGCTAAACAAGATGGAACACTCACCCACCCTGGATAGCAAATCCTCCGCCTGTACTGTCCGCGAATATTGATCTGATCACACAATGCTTTGGTGGAGAGCGTTTTCTTCGTTGGACATTAATGATTTGTGGCCCAACAGTTATAAGAGCTCTTCGATGTCATCCATTCTGACCACGGAACTGATCGATACGCCGTAGCAAATCACGCAATGAACGTTTGTCAGAAGCTGAAGGTTCATGCTGTCCATGTCGCAAGATGCATTGAAGCCTCACCAAGCAAGATATGGCTTTATCACAGAACTTCTCGGGATTGTAACACCCCCACCTGTGACTTCTTCTCCCCGCCATCGTCACCACACGCTCTGCACTACTTCCAAATCCACTCCAATACTGTTGACTTTGCGAGGAGAAGTTCCATGGCATACGTAACTGTCAATTTCATCATTTGGAAACGGGATTTCACAAAGTGTGGGAATGTAGCTTTTTCGTGGGGAAACTACCATAACCTTGTGTTGGTTTGAAATTGAAGACAACCCAAGGATTTGGATTTGCCCAGCCTGCAAAGAATTCCCCAAACTGTTAAATCACTACAGGAGAAAATGTTGAAATACCAAGAAAAGGACATAGCCGATCTACGCCATTAACAACAGAACTTTGACCGATCTGATTCACCGATCATTGTGAAACAATTGCGATTTTAACCAACGACTGACCATGAACAGACGTCCCATACTCTAGTGAAGGATGTTGATATCGCGGATGGGGGCACCACCATTGTAGGTCTGTAAATGTGAATCAGTTACCAGTAATAGTCATGACGATGGATGCCATCATTGCAAGCTGAACTTAGGAACACAATCGACGAGGGAACTAACTGTGTCGAAAACCTACACTCTAATCGGTGACTCGATCCTGCGGGACATTAAAATGAAGGGACTAATTCTAACACTAATGTTAGTGCTTACGCGGTGAATCGTGCAATATTCAGTGAATGCTTGAAGAGACCGCATCTGGATAATTGCTGATCCATGGTCTAATCACTATTGGAATAATGACTGTGCAAATGATCGAAAAAGGAAGCAAGCTTCTGCTGCTTATGCGACATTATTCGCGATAATAAATCTCGCTCCTCTGATATCAAAGTCTTCTGTGTCACGGTCTGCCTGGCCCGCCGCAGTGACATGCTCAGCATCAGAACGTGTGGAAATTGAACATAGAGAATAAGAAAGATATCCAGCTGAAAGATCGTGGACTTGTAGACAAAACGATGCCAACCTTTCAAGTATAGATGTAGCAATTGATCGTGCGATGGTGGGAGGGAGGCCTGCACACTATCAAAGCAGGGTCTAGGCGCCTTCTAAACACAATCTAAACATGTGCACACCATCATTCCTGAAGGCAAAGCAAAGAAGCCCGTGCCTGGTGAGACCCTTCGTCATAGGGCACAACAAGAACGAACTGACGACAAAAAACCATGTACGTGCAGACATCAGGCCCTTTATCAAGGCGGCACACCCGCGAAAAGAATCGGACCGTCGTACTTTCCTTCAGGGCCCTCGCACAAATCTCCGTGACTTCCTTCCTTTTCCTCCTCATCCTCATGGCCCATCCCACAAATGTTCACGGCCGCGTGTAATTACTGTGGCTCTCACAATCATACACTAGAAGCTGTAGCATCGAGAACCAATTCTCTTGCTACACCTGCGGAAAACTTGGGCCTAAGTCTTTTGGTATCATGAAAAAGACCTTTTTCTTCCAGCCTACCAAACGATTTGGATGACTATGACCATTCCCCCCCCTTCACGTCATCACAATTCTAGGATTTCAGCCATCAACGTAGTTTGCTAAACAAGTTCTCTATTTGTGTTGACTGATGAACTACAACATAAAACCGAAAAAAACCCATGAACTTGAATATATTGAGCATGATAATATTGTTTATAATAATTTGTATGATATTGGGTTTTTAAAAATCCTGACAATGTGGCCATATTTCGGAAAAGAGCCGACATAGGCTGGTCATGGTGGTAAAAAGAAGTATTCAAGGGAGAGTAGTGGTAACGAGTGTAATGTTTTAAAAAAATCGCATTAACATGTCAATAGGTTTACGCCCAAAATCCATGAGTTAGATAACTTGTACATGATGAAATAGTCATGGTTTATTTTGGTGTTGGCGGACTTTTTTGAAATCCGATAACGCTGTTAACATCGAGGTTTATCATTGGTGTGGTAAAAATAGAAAGGATAAGGGTGGAGGTGGTGGTTAGGTTTTCTTATATTAATGAGTTACCATCCTCGATGAAGACATCCTAGACCTATCTAGATCTGATGCTTACGAAGAATATTGAAAAAAATTAAGATCCTTTTCGGTTAAGAGTAAACCCCTTTTACATTGTTTGTTGGCGTATTTTCCGGGTAGAGGTTACAAATATTGATGGCTCAGAGGCTTTAATATACATTGCAGATCTTGTCTGAGGTCATCTTTTACAACTTTCTTCTAAGATATCCATAGATTCTTATTAATGGGGGATATGAATCAACGTATAGGCGACAAAATACCGATGGGACCTATTCGTAACTCAAATGGTGATCGCCTTTTTACAATTTGGCGGCAGGATTCATGTTTAACTATCTTAAATTGTACCAAAATGCTGTATCGGTGAACAATAAAACCTTGGGTCAGGGGCAACCACAAAGCACCATCGATTATATGCTTTGTTCAAGTAACCTTTTGAATATATCAAGTCAACTTTTGTAGAGATGAAAATCGATACTATGGTCTTGGCAGTGATCACAATGTGCTTTTGTTAACTCTTAATATGCATAAGGGCGTGTCTGTGAAAGGGAGGGATAATTAAAAGGATAGTAACAAGGGTGTTTATTGGGATATAAAGAAAGACCAGGATTTCACACACCTTTTTTACAAAAAAAATCCGACCAATTGGCGTATTAACTTTAATGTTGGGATGTCAATTCTTGTCAAGGGATCCCGATTCTCTAGGACTCATGAAAACAATTCAATTCGGCTGCGTCTGAGGGATTAGGTGTTAAAAAGATCACAGGCAATGTACCTCTGGTTGACGGGACATTGAAAAGCCATGCAGGATCGCAGAGAGGCAGCTAGAATACACAGGAAATGGGCTAAAAGGTATGGGTCAAACAAAAGAAACGGGGGACTTTCTCTGGCAATCCATATCAGATAAGGCGCATATCATGTCAAGAACGATCAAAAGAAAATCACAGGAGGTGCGCCTGAAAAGATCTATTGATATGCAATAAGGGGCCCATCAAGCAAATATTTCTGGAAGACTCTAAGAGGTAATAATCAGAGCAGTAAATTCCTGAGGTCTTTTGTGATCAAAGACCACCGGATTGCGATGATATTCTATCGACAGGAAGAAGATGAATCAACCATAACTCCAGTACTGGAGTACTATTGGTAAATGAAATTCTAATCTAAGGGATGATGCCGCTATTAGAACAGGAATTGGTTAATAGGCCCTCCGACGTGATGGGGGGTTTTCTTATGATGATAATTCGGATTTCTTGAGGGACCTTGGCATATGATCTTGCCATGTGGTTGACGCGGTGTCCCGCTTCCAAAAACAATAAATCGCAGGCATTGAACGCATAACCAATGAGCTTTATGAGAATGGCGGTCACTCTTTCCTGCCACTCTCGCCTTCATAGACACTTTTTGGACCTGTTCTCCAAATGCATATCGAATTTGAGAAAATACCCCTCAAGAGTGGATCGAGTGTATTTTCCACTCCTTACAAAAGTGATCGTAAGGACCTCAACAATTACAACAGTGGTATTCGCTTACCTTATGCGTTGGCAGATTTTTAATAGAATTATTGCTTTAAATATCCAAATTTTCTGGAAAGTCAAGCATCTTTCTGTCCGAAGTCCAGGGAGGGTTTCGGCACTCATATCGCTGGCTAAGACCATATTTTTACTCTTACAGTATTTCCGCATGTCTCCTGCTGAGGGTAAGAAAACTTTCCTTGCCTTCCTTGAGCTGTCCAAAAGCATTTGACACGGTTTTGGAGGTATTGACTTCTGCACCTGCATGGAAATACGGGAATAAGGGGAGGGTCTGGAGAATATTGACTCTTTATATAAAACTTCCAAGCACGAATTGCAAATTTGCGGTAAATCGTTACCGATTTTTTTGATATCGATGAAGGCGTCAAACAGGGATGTGCCCTGTCACCCGTTGTATTTTGTGTATTTAATTCATGAATTAACTAAGACTCTAAAGTGCCATAATATTGGGGTAAGAATTCAGGATATTTGTATTGGCTCGCTGTTTTGGGCTGACGTGGGGGTTTGTTTTTAATTGCAACCGACGAGAAAATGAATTACAGAAAAAGATGTTAGATTTGCCGCACAATTTAGCAAATGATTGGATTTGAACTTCAATTAACGACAAGTCAATGTCCTTATAGTGGGTCAACGTACTGATTAATGCCTAAATTGTGGAGACTTGGTGAAAATTTTATCTCTGAAGTTGAAATGTATAGGTACAACTTCGGCGTTGAAAATATCCCGTAATTAAGTTATCATAATCACGTTGAGGAGGTCATCAAGAAGGCCAAATAGGCTCTTGCTTACATTAAAACATCAATTAGATTATAATATGGATGATTTCATCGTGTTGTTCTAATGGGGTATTCTATGGCGGACGCATTGCCAACTTCCTTCCATTATTCACGCTAGTTCATCTGGGTTTTAGTGGAGAGTAAAAGCGTGATACTGATCGATTGAGGGGCTCCAGATGCAAATGGCCCGTCACTACTTAAAGTTCCGTAATTACAACCACGTGTTACAACTGTACGTCGATTTTGGGGTGGTCCCATACTACTGTACAAACACATTAGAGCTAAGTATTCAATCGTTTTAACGATGGATATGCCAATCGATGGCCTAAATTATTGCTTAACACCATTCTGGTTTTGACCGTGATTATTTCACATTTGGCGTTATATAATTTTTATATAGTCATTCAGAACATTTTTTGGCCAAATTGAATTGGATCTATCGCTGCAATGACTGTGCGCGCATCGGAGAGGAACCGCAAACCTCACTGGGCATACCACACTCACTCCTTGAAAACCACAAATTGGTTCGTGATTGAATGGTACAGCGAAGCATGTTCAAAGTCGTCCCTTAATGATTATATTGTCTTCAAAGATTGCCCAGGACTCGAAAACTACCTGCTCGATAAAACAGATTTTTATGGGTGCATTGCCTCAACTTCAAACTCTCCCGTTCCAATAACTCTCTCCATTAGAACGAGAGGCAGCAATTGGGCTACTGACAATAATGGTACTTGTACCCTTTGTCATAATGGTATTGAGGACGTAAAACACTTTTTTTTCATGGTGTGATGCGCTTTAAAAATATAATTAGGATAGATGAATATAAAATCTTTGAAAATTGCTTACTATCATCATGTTTGGATTTTGGGAGTTTGTTCTCCTCAGGTATTTAGAATTCAAACCCTACCTCCCTAGGCGGCATCCCGTGTACATATAGTAATACCGATAAGATTCTATTATATACAGTATGTTTGATACATTTTTGCAAACCCTACGCTAAACTGCTTGTAAAACTGCGGTCTGAAATAACGATGAATGCTCCTAATTTTCTCCTATTTTTCGTTTTCTCGGAAATATCATAATACCACAATCTAAACCATTCCAGTTTCGCGAGCTCGTTCTACGTTGCTGTTGAATATTATATTATTTTTGTGGTTCCTTTTGCAACCTTTTATAATTTTAATATATTTGCTATAAACCTGTACACTCTAAAACTGTGTTTAGGGGAGTGAGGAGCGGGGTGGGTGTTTGGAGGGTTAGTGTTTTGTCGATTGAACGCTTTGTGTCTGGAAATTGAACGCGTGGTTTTGAAATTGAACATTTGGTTGTTTGGAGGTTGAAACGGTTTGGTGGTTTGGGAGATGTTGTGACATGTGTTGGAGATTAACGCTTCTAAAGTTATTCTCTAACATGTCGAATATCGGAGCACTACTGTTTGGTTTCTTCTTTCTATGCGCCGTGGTTTGGTTTCTGAACGCCATGTGTTTGGTTTCCTGGGCGCAGGGTTTGGTTGCTTGGGGCATTGACCCTCTATACGCCTACCTTTGCCTGTCACTTTCGAAGCGCTGTTTTTAACCGTGGTACCGGTTAGCCAACTGTGATGCACAGACTTAAGCTCTGTTTTTTTTACAACTCTTGTAATATGTTTTTATGTTTTCTCGTTTCATTTGTGTGGATGCACCGCAGAAGCGTGTGCCACTGTTGAAAAGTGTAATTCCAAATAAATTATGATTATTATTATTATTCAAGTAGTGGCACTCAACAGTAAACAGTAATAAATGTCACAACACATGCTGATGGGTGGCAATCCTCATATCTTTCCTTGTGTGTCTGGGTTTATACTGAGCAAAAGCTGAAAGACACAGCATCACACATTCGATGGGTGTAGGTTAGGATGAGAAATGCTTGCAAAATCGAGGTAAGTGGAAGGAGGGAGTTAGGGCGGTTGCTGCAAGTGTAAGGTGAATCGGCCACCCCTACTTTATACGGGGACAAAACCGGATTTAAACTTTGGTTTTTTTACTACTACACTTACTATAACTACTGCCAACTACTGCATGGTAAAAGGTGAGGTGCAAATTATAGACATTAGGACATTGCCAGAAAAAAGCACCCCCATTTTTTTTTCTTTTTTGACCGGGTTTTTTTGCATACATTTAGAAATGCTTACCATCACTACGTGTACCTGAAGTAATAAGCTGAATACGCCATCTTTTTTATGATAAGATTAGTGGTTTAGTAATAGTATTTTCTGTTGTACACACCGGGACGATTACGATACAGGCAGTCAAAACAAGGTTTGTGGTTTTCTTTTGTACTGTTTGTCCATTAAACCTTCGAACATTCTCCAGTACTCGGTCCGGTGGTCGCTAAACAGATCAGGGGGAGTGTGAGACATAAGGAGAGAGCTCATTTATAGTTTAAGCATCTTAACAATCATAGGTGCACTTTCCACGATGTTTTTTTTGGCCCACTTGAAAACCACCTGTGTCTCTCTCCCTTTTTGCAGACCCGTTATTTGTTGAACGCATCGTTCCACTGAATCGCTTGATCGACCAGAGAGAACCTTTTCCGCAAACTGAAGTACGTGTCTGTCCGAATCCTGGTTGGCAAGGAAGAGTAAAGAGTTCTCTTTTGGTACACGGTTACCATGGTGAATTTTTAGCATTAAATTGTTTCAACTTTAGATTCAGGTGGTAAGGGCTGGAAAAGTTCAGTTTAGAGATTAACCGATACAGGGTTTACTCTGCCGATCCGATGGTCGATACTTTTTTTGTCGTATCGGCCGATCCCCCGATCCGATCGATGGTTTGCCTATATGTTAAAGTCGACCAACCCTAGTGAGTCTAGTAGGAGTTGCAATGTGGTTCAACTTTTAAAACATAGGGGCCTATGGAATTAGCGATTGATGATGTTATAATTAATAAATCTGTGTGGTCATAATTTTGCCCAGTTCCGATGAGGGATTTGGGGATAAGTTATCTTTACTTACCAGAATGTGCGTAAAAATAAAGTACCACCAATCAATAAGCGGCATGTAACTTCCCGCAAAACTCCTCCTGTCCTGATTTCATCGAATATCTAACCATCATGCTCGTTTTAAATGAAGATTTCATTATTATTGATGCATTTCAAAAGATTGACTTCAAGTTTAATAAATCCAAAACTCTTTTGTACAATTATACTGTAATCGGAACGGCCTTCACGTTGCCGTCATCCCCAGTTCACGGCCGTTACATATGTAATTATGTTGACAAGTGGACAGATGTGAAGGACTGTGCTGTGTACGGCTATATATACTACAGTTACTTGCGCGTAATGGCGAAAAAGTATTTATGCAATTCTTGTTTCGCAAGAACAATTACAAATCAATTGTATTCCCATTCTCACATTGTATTTAATACTTTTTTATGAGTTTTCTTGCATTTCTGTTTAACATATTTTGTCATGTATTTATGTATACCCCCCTCCCCACCGCAGGTCCGCCATATCTCAATGACGAAATGGAATCCCGGGGGGAAAACACGGTCAGGGACAGCTGCAGGAGCATTACGATTCATGAGCTAACCTGTACATATCGCGCCTCGCAAGGGCTGTGAAATTCATTGACCTGATGCCCTATTTTTTATGTATTAATAATAATCAATGAGGCGCATGGATTGATGAGTAGCAAGCGCCACATGGCCTTTGTAGACTAGCGTTATCTATGTTCTATGCAAATTGATATTCATTCTTAACACAACGCGTGATCATTGTTTGGCTTGTGTATCAACAAAAACTTTTGTTCCTGGATTTTTATTATAACAAAATATCAGAATTATTGTTGATTCCCTTACAAATCATTTTTTTTTTTTTTTTTCCCAGACATTGGTGCACTTAATTAAGCATCATTGGTTCTTAAGCTCCACTAATTACTGGAGCTAACTAAGGTCTCACTAGCAAGGTCAGAGGCTAAGTCTCTCTAATTAGGCTAGCTCATAGTTAATTTGCTACTTGCCTTATAGTCCCTAAGCTAAGCCACACTTGCTATTCCCTAAGCTAAGCACCACTTGCTATTCCCTAGCTAAGCACAACTTGCTAAGCCCTAGCTATGTACACTTGCTAATTGACTTGCCAGATAAACTTCTAGCAAAGGACTCTGTAATCCTAGCTAATTGACCCGATGTAATCTCACTTGCTAATTAGTTGACCTAGAAAAATAACATGCTAAGTATGCTAATTGGTATTTAGCTAAATTAGTTGACCTAGA
The DNA here is from genome assembly GCA_023653785.1 of Ophioderma brevispina. NCBI lineage: Eukaryota > Metazoa > Echinodermata > Ophiuroidea > Amphilepidida > Ophiodermatidae > Ophioderma > Ophioderma brevispina. The sequence goes on from JAMKCH010082106.1 coordinate 15,394, forward strand.
AAACATAACATGCTAAGTATGGTATGTAGTAATTAGGTTGACCTAGAAACATAACTTGCTAAAGGGATGGCTAATTGAGATGTTGCTAATTTATTGACCTAGAGGCATAACTTACTAATTGAGATATTGCTAGCTGTGTTATGATAATTAATGTAAACCGAAAACCTATAGAAGGAGCAGGCCAACCAGGCAAGAGAGGGAATGGAATTGGACCTCGAGAGAGGATGAACTGGACAGTTCAGTTCTCCAGCTATGCAGAAATCGGTTTCTGTGTGTTTGCCAATTATGAATGACTGGTCACTGGTGACTTCCAAAGCATAGCAAGATTTTGAATTATTCATACTTTTGAACCAACATTTTAAAAATAAAATTACGCACAACTAGTTTCCTTTTAAATTCCACAAACTTCATCTGCAGGGTATTTGAACTTTTAATTTACATTTAGATTATTTGTTAACTTTAACAGACTACAGACCCTATTCAGAAGTTTTTAATAACACGTTTAACAACACGTTGTTTAAAACTTATCTTTAATTGTTTATAATATTTAACTGTGCCAAACCTTGCTTACCGCACATAATAATTAATATGGACAGTACATAATAAGCACATCCTTCATCTTCAAAACAATTCATTAATTTTGCTGATATGGTTATTAAACAGGATGGCAGGTAGCAAAAATCGTCTCGTGAAAATAAAATCGCATTGTAAATAACAAAGGCTCACCTGTTTCCAACACGCGCGCAATTGTGTGCACTGGGAATGAAGGCGAGTCATATTAACACTGTGCAATGTAATGAAGAGAAGTGTGTAATCGAATTTTCGAATGTTTTATACAGTTTTGGTAACAATTTTGCGATGTGAATGATGTATTTACCCTAATGAGGGTAGCGCCAACA
>JAMKCH010082107.1:0-14967 GCA_023653785.1 Ophioderma brevispina
TTCGGCATTGCGCGGCAGCATCATACTGCTAATACCGTAAATGAGGGAGGCGTAGCTCCAGAACAGCGGGGAAAGTTTATGGGAAGAAGTCTGATTTTAGATGCAGGGAAGAAACCAAAATTCTCTGAGAACTGACGAACTGGTATGAACGACAACCAAATCACGTACGACACTGATGGCTCAACAGGGAGGAGGATCAAGTTTGGGTTGCAATGGTGAAAGGTGAAAAACTCAATGCTACACAGCTGCTATGGTCCCGGACCAGATATTTTCAACTCGTCTCATAGCGGCGCTATTCATGATATCGTGTGCGCGTTTATTCTGTTGTTATTGTTAAATATATTTAAGTATACAACAAGAGCGGTGTTCTGCCGGGTCGGATGGTGGTGGCATGTGTATGTGAGTAGCTCATCTTGTAATCCAAAAATGGGGTCCCGATCCCCACTGCTGGCCGTAACATTTTACTCATTATTATTTTATTTTTGGAGTTAAGATTGCAATGAAAAATCAAAGTGGCGATTTGACACGCTAGTAAATAGGTGAATAGCTGCCTATGGAGATAATCTTATAAACGGCTTATGGTTGGACCAATAATATCGGCCTGAACTCGCGCGTGCACTACACCAACTCGACGTCACTCCCGTTTCTTTAGATGTGCTTAATAATTAACTACCGCCTCACAGGTCCAATGCGTTGGCATTTGTAGTGCAATGAAACTACCGGAAGTCCCAATATTGCAACTGCACACAGAAAAGACTATACGGGGTTGAGAGGTTGGATGCCCTAAGAGTCAAGATGGCTGTAGATCAACCAGACGGGCGGTAAGTTGCTAATCAATCAAGCATGGCCACCTTTGATGTTCCCTTGGTGTGAGAGTGATATTAACAATATTGTGCATGTGAAGCTTCTTACTTCCGGTAGTATTTAAGAAATGAAAATTAGGAGAGTCATGAACTAACCCAGCGAAATATTTACCTTGTTTTAGAGCAAAAACATATCCTTTTAATTAAAAGAGGGGCCTATTGTTTTCTTAATTTATGTCGGTGAATGAGATGACGTTGCTCTAAGAGACAATATTTGTTGGCAGGGTAGCCCCTTCAATGCCCTCAGTGTGACTACATAGCAAAATTACAATCAACAGAGAGAAAAGTTGATATCAGAGAAAGTTGCTAATATAGTCCATTTCTCTACCTCTGTGCATTGATGTCATACACCTCGCCAGCTTTACGCCCACGTCAGATAGCTGTGATTTGTGCATGTGTAAAAGAAAGTGTCGTTTTAAGTCAGCGGGGGCGGTTTATGGATGCGATATCAAATCAGGCTGACGTCACTGACCCCAACAGAGGTAGGGAAATGGTGTTGTATAGTGGTAAGCACAAGAGAGCAAAAGCTTTTAACTTAAAAATCACTTGTGAGCAGGTATCAAAAGTAATTCCATGGTTTAAGGGTGCTTGTTACAATTTATGTGCTATTGTGTCTCTATACTTGATATGAGAGCCTGGTGGCATTGCACATTTACACCTATCAAGTACCATGGGAAACAAGCTTGCGGTTTTGAAGCAATAATGCACATTGCATGCCCATCATACGTGCTAATCTGATGGTTAACCACTAATTCGTTTTTTTTTTTCTATCTTGCGAATGAAATGGATTTGAGGGCTCAAATTTCAGGACGACAATTGAGAGAAATACCGCCTTTCAGTGATATCAAAATCTATTTTACTTCGGGTAAATCAGGGGGCATCCCAAAGACGAATCGGAAACACGCACCTTAAAAGAAGGTAATTCTTGAAACTGAGAAAGAAGAGGAAAGACATTGAAGTGCTTGGGCTACAAAGAATACAGTTAGGGAGTTCTTCCAGTATTTTCAACGATTTTTACCGGAATTCCATTTTAGGTCGTTCGATCGGAAAAACCTTACAAATCACACTGCCAGTGGCCATTGTGGATTGCTTATTCATATTTTTTTTCAGAGTATATGCAATAAGGAGCCGGGGTGTGCCATATGTGGGCATGTAAATGCAAATGATACAACTAAATATTTAGGGGCCACCAAGTTTTGAATGTACGGTGAGATTATTTTGAACTGATAGAGTATAAGACGAATTCAACAGGTTAAACTTACATAATTACTGGGTCGACGGGAACTGGCCAGAGTTATCAACAAGTAAAGCAGGTGTGTGCGATGATGTTAGAATTTTTCAGCGGATTTATATAGAGTGTTAACAAAACAGCCCCAACTGGATTTTAAGTAGTTTGAAACAAAAAGCCGGGAAGGAATGGGAATACATTGTCTGCTGGAAGGCTATTCAATATGTAAAGTAAAGCAATACGAAACATTAACAGTCATTCTATAGGGTCACCAATTCTAGTCGGACAGAGACATGGCCAACTGCCTTAATTCAGAGAGAGGTTCTTAAACAAAGTCCAACATCTTGAATCAGTCTCTAAGGAGTATAAGAAGTCGCATTGTGGAAAGGAAAGACTTGCTATCAACCAAGTAACATCTATTGGTATCTTCCACCTCTGAGCTGACTCCTCATGGGCTGAATGGCGATGCCTCCAACCGATTGAGAACCGAACTTGCCGATCTAAAGTTTCCTAGCAGAAGCGGAGCTACCGGGAAGCAGATCAAGACACTACGCGTGGTTGTGGAACAGCACCACAGACTAGGAACATCTCTTTTGGTCTGCCCACTGTTGGCGCAACAATGCACAAACAAGGGACTTTGCAGAATTAGTGAAGCAGCCGGACTTTGTACCCACCTCTGGCTGGCTCCTATTTGCGAATCATAGTGTTTGGACATAAGAAGAAGATAAGACTCAATTCCACATGCAAAAATGACATTCAAGTTCCAGCCTAAAATCAATTGGTCATGTGAATGAACCCAAAAAGGTCGAAAGTGAAATAGCTGCCGTTTGTCTGAAATTCCCATCAAAATTTTAAAACTAGTGCCAAGTCTTGGTCAGGCAACAGAGTCATCTGTAGAACCATTTCAAGGGCCAATGACTCGAGGAAAGATAAATGATTTATCTATGGCAGCCACACAGAGGTATACATGCAGCTATTGCAATTTATGACCTTGTCTCACATGGCGATTAAGGACTTCATTATGGAAATTTGCAATGACAATATTATGCTATCTGAATAATACAACCATGAGCATCTAAACAGGAATTATTTTAAAGGGGATGTGGGACCTTACAATCAGTTGTACCTTTAACTGTGATATGGTTAAAATCAGTTATTTCTTGTTTTGAATATATGTGAGTAACCTATCAAAATAACCTTCTGTGTAAACCATGCCATCATTCTTACAGTACCTCTGATTGACTCATTCCATGATATTGCCTTCCAAGTAACCAATCACAGCAGTGATTAGAGTGATTAGATTATAGACAGATAGTGCACAGGGGACAACTTAATTGTACTTTAAAGGCCGACTCAGAGATTCCCGAGGAGGGCCCTAAATTTTCAAAAAAAATTGTGTTTTTTTTTTTGATATAATAATGCTTTGTTCCATATTAATAATCACTGTGTGAAGTAGCTAAATAACAAAGCCAAATCAAAGTCCTTTGATTTCCTTTATAGAAAATCACAACTTTGTTATAAAATTCCGGATCAGGAATTTTTGTTTATGAACAGTATCCTAGGGCATCATAAATGACTATAAATAAATGTTTACTGCATCAAAATGAAACATCCGATTCATTAATTCTCAAACTTTGGAATGTGCATTTGGGGTTATATCGTAGTTCTATGTTATTATTTTAATTATGACACACAAAAAAAATATTTGAAAATCTGGCGTCCGCCTTTAAGCTTACTATTTATCATATGTGGATTTTTGTGTTTTTAGGATTGCCCTGGTGAATGTGAAGGTCACAGGACCATGTGTGCAGGCAGGCCTTCCAAATCAGGGGGAATATTGCAGGGAAACCAGAGTTGTGATGAGTGTCATATCCTATCATTCATAGTAGAAAGAAACAGAAAGAACCGCAAGTGAGGGAAGGTTATGATTATACAATAACACCTAGTAGTAGTAGTGGATGTTCATATACTCATATTAAGTTGGTAAACTACTAGTATTGGTGTTCCTACTGGGTTCCAATTGGAATACTAGTGTTCACTTCACTAGAATACAGTGTTCTAACTGTTGGTGACTACTATATAGTATTCAGGGGCTGGCTCCGGGATACCACGCAAATACTATCTTACGTTATGACATGGTCTAAAAATATCCTGTATAAACTTTAACACAGGGAGTTAGAATTCTCAAAGTAGTCAGGACGGGTTAGTCGAACTTAAGTAGACACAATTGTTAGGACATCGATAATGCAATCTTATGTCGGCTGTTGTACTGCTGACCAGGTATGGTTAGAGCGGCCTTCTTGGCAGCTCAGTACTCAGATTTATCATTTCAGAATTGGCCTTGTTCTGTAACACTTTGGCTAAATAATTTGAAAAAGCAGCTTGTAAACAGTGAAACTACACCCTCACAATTTGGTTAGGTGCTGTGAACTCTGGCCCCAGGGTGTTTGATGATAGTAATGTATCCAATTGTGTGAATTGAATTCATGTATCTGCATAATTACTCTTAATTTTCAGGTTTAAAGGCATTTGCCTTTGAATGGGTATTCTTAATGAAACCAGCCATAATTCATATCATAATGTTCTTGTTGTACGTGCAGTAAAAGGAATGTCTGTTTAAGGATGATGCTGAATGTCGAGGTTTGTCTTCACTCACGAGAGGTTACCCAACGGCACCAACCTGATTAGAGGTGAAGTGAAAGAAGATAAAGGTGAGAACGATGTTGAATAAACACAGAACTCGTGGCTATTAAACATTTTATAAGTCAAGAATTTCATTTTGTACATTGTCAGAAAACATATTGCATCTATCCATGATTATATAGCTATACCCCATTAGTGAAAAGTCGGATCATGACCCATATTACTTTTGCCACTTATTTCTTACACATTTTATGGCAGAGAGGCTGAGATTGTACCAAAACACTCTAGCTACTATAGGAAATATTTCCTATAAGGTGCATTATGACCTTGGTCTCCTATAGGTTATCTCAAAAAGTACTTTAGCAAAGGGTATCCCATTTCATTTTAAGGTGAACACACTATTAGAAACATGGGAATTTCAGGGTTGCATTTGCAAGCTCTGGCAATCTTGAACTTGCCCCAGTAGGGGGTGGGGTTGGCACTCAATTTGGAAGTCACAGGATGATCGCCCAGGGACTCGAACTAGGGCCATTCGGGAAGAGATTTAATTGATCTCAACAGCGGGAGAAAAAAGTATTTAGTGAGAATGCAAAAGAAGGGGTCAGTAAGTTGAAAGAGTAAAAATTTGGTCAAAATAACCCTGTTCAAAAACTAATTTTAGTACCATTTCATCAACTCTGGAGTAGAATAGAAATTAGTTTTTACCTTTCTCAGAAGAGCCGGCACTTGCAACGCTGAATAAAAAAATCATGTGCTCTCCGCTGGATTCAAAAACAGCGGACCTTCTTGCTTACATAGAAAAGATGATGTGTGAGTGAGACGAACAATGTGAAAATATAGATTATTCTGATAAAGGTTATTATGGAAACACATATGGTTTTTGGAGGAGCTCGCATTTGTTGGCTATATTGGGGAAAGATAGAACTTAAGCAAATATAATAGCACATATTTTTGAAGAGCACCCCCCCCCAATTTTTTCAAAAATTTGAGGATTGTTACACGGGGTCATTGGTGGTAACTGGCTAGTAAAATATACCTTGAATGGTTTAAGCTCGAAAAGTATGTCTGTCTCACAAACAAAGGAAAATTTTGTAATAACATAATAATATCGGAGATCTCCGAATAATTAATTCAATGGCTGCTGGAAACGGCCCCCCCATTCCAATATGATAGCGGGAAAAATAGAGCCATGTAAGTGTCTACGCTCACCCAATATAGCCCAGGAGTAGCAGCATTTGATAACACATCTCGATACAAAAGGTTTGAGTCAATTAAATATGCCGGACAGTTGGCAGACCAAAGAAACTGATTCTTAAGTGCCGCAAATGGGTGCATTCCTTAACCACTTCGAAGCTAGCTATCTACTGCCCCTGCACGCATACATTATAGTCCTTGGCTAGAGAAAGTGGAAGGTCACCGCATAACTAAAGTTAGTCCGTATGTTATGACACCCCACAGAGTTCAATCATCTCAAGGATGACACATTACCCTCAATGTGTTCTTAAATGTACGCTCAAATTATCCAACACCACATAAACATCTGCTCAAACAAAATCATAACAATGAATCATTTCCATGGTAAGAGAGCCACTGCCTTGAGTAGTAACACTCCGGTCCATGTTGTAGGACTATTTCCAAACAGCGGTAACACTGCATGGACTTCTCCAATTTAAGCTTAACTTTGAACTCAATTTTCATCCAATTTTCACCCTTTCACTACTGCATCCTTGTTTTTTACTATCAAAACGAAGAATTTGAGGGCTAAATTCATTGAAGAAATTTGAAACCCATCAATCCGCCGATCATGTACACTTGCCATGTTGAAATCCAATTGACTCCAAAACAGAAAACAAGGTCAGGTTTGCAGTCTGGCTTTTCTACTAACCTAATGAACTTCAAGGTATTACAGGGCAGACTGAATCCTCTGTGGAAAAACAAATGAGGCCCTCTTTAGAAAAGGTTCAGGCTTCATATTATTATGAGCCTTGTATCTTGGAAAATATATTTGATGGGACGCTGTCTAAAAATTCAACCACGTACATGTATGTGCTAGCATCGGCCACTGCAACACGTTACTACGTGGATGCACTTGACGTGGTTAAGGAGACGGGGGCAAGGACAAAGTTTGTACAGGCGGTCAAAATTTTTTTAAATGGCCACATCGTGTTAAAGTAGACACGTTAATTGCTCTAACCCATAAGGATTCAGAAAGGTATGTATAAAATATGACTGCTAGAGGGGCATGGTTGAAACTATTAGGCCCCAAGGTGATCTCGAAACCATACATGCCCCGAGGGTAGCCTAGGGGCATAGTATGGTTTCGAGATCACCTGGCCGATAGTTTCAAACCATGCTCCGATAAAAAAGCAGTCAATATTGTTTTATATACCGAGAATATATAGATTTTTGTATAAAACAGGCCATATCATGTGTAGCTATGAGCTGTTAGGGCTGTTGTCATGGTTCCTGGCGTGCATGCAATGGTTAAAAATTTTGTAATTAGGGTCCAAAAATTGTCAGAATAGCAATCAAACCTTTCTTGTGTTGAGGAAGTGATGTTGGAGCAAAACGGATCGCCGTAATCGACTTTCTTGCCATTTTTTTGTCGCCAAGTGTGTTGTACCAATGCATTGCAGCTCGAATTTTTTTTTTTTGGCGAAATTCAGCAACTACAATCACCGCTCAAGCATTCCCTAAACACGAATGAAAACACCACAACAGCATCACGACTTAAATAAATTGTGATAATTCCAACATTTATATTTCTGTTACAATCACCCTATTAACACAATGTTGTCTCTTGATTTATGCTGAAATCTTTGGATCTAGGAGCTTATCAACGGTCGAAAGTCGTTTGCCAGCGACCCGCCAAACCTGAGTGCCGATGCCATGGGCGGCACCATCATTTTATAATAAAATTCCAAAAACTAGCAAAGCGCGACGCCGGGGCGATGGCGATATTGACCAGATCGATGTTTCAAACAAACATCAGAGGGGAAGGGTTTCACGTACGAGCGAGTCCCTACAACAACCTCAAAGCATGAGTAGGCCTACTGATGCTGCGATCCAGCCATTCCCTTGCTCTTGTTTGTATCCCCGGTTTGTTTCAGACTTACATACAAGCACAGACTCCCCACATACGAGGTGTATAAACAAAAAAAATACGGTCTCTTATATCATCTCTTACACCAGCTTTAATAGGTAACACTCATAATACGGGTGGATATATAGTCCGTACAGCAGTCTCTATGTTGGAAAGAGGTGTCCGGGTAGGTCATGAATGAGCTGCCCGCTCTCCCAGGGATTAGTTTCATTGTGGGTTCAATTCTTGAAGCTAGTTGAATTTATGCCTCCACTTTTAAACCAATAGATGAAAGGGATCTATATATGAGGTTATAATTTGACGATCTAAGCAAAGAGTTTAAAGGCCTAGGCTAAAAACAGCAAAAAATCAAATAAAACGGTCCAATTTCAGTTGTACAGGGGTCAAATTTTAAAGTTGCCGCCGCTTGGATAAAAATGGTGCCAATTAGGGGGAGTTCATAGGATTAAAAAAGGAATAGTTGTCTGTCTAAACTGTTCCTGAGAAAGTAGAGGGGCACAAGGTCAAGCCCCATTGATGCAATGGACGTTGACCTTCGGTGCCCCCCTACATCGGTAAACTTAGCATTTCGACAGTCAAAAACTATTCCTTATTTAAACCATTGAACTCCACCAATAATTTGCACGTTTTTTTTATCCAATTTGGGCAAATTTAAAACTTGGAAACTGTACAAATGAAGTGACCGTTTATTGATTTTGCTTTTGTTTTTAGCCATTAACTCTGAACTGAAGGTGTAATAGTCCAAACTCACCTTTTGAATCCTTTGGTTGACAAATAAACATGGGCCATATTTTCAAATGATGGATCAATTTAAAAAATTTGACACTGTACAACTTTGTCTTGGCCCCCATCCTTAAGGCACCATTTGCTTCACTTAAGAATCACGTTTCCAGGGTCCCTGTCAGTATGTTAAAGTATTTAATTCACTCAAACCTTTTACTTGAGATGTTGTTACAAATGTTGCTAGCTCCTGGGTATTGTCACGCCGAAAACGACGTTCGGAACGGGGGACTTTGAAATGAGCAGCGTTGTCGTCCGTCCGTTCGTCCTGTCTGTGACAAAAATGTTAACCCTGGTTGTATACGATATCTGAGTTCCGTGTAATGGGGCGGACAATGTTGATGTAACTTGGTGGAAAGAAGCGGCTGATGAGTTCTCGACCTGATGAGATTGTGCGTTAAAAATATGCTAATTAAGTATCAATTTGCATAATATGAGACAGTTCCTGCACGGCCTTTGTACAAGTTTCTGGAGTTCCGTAAGGCGATAATGATGTAAACTTGGTTGGAAGGAAGAGGGCTGAAGAGTTTTTGAACCCGATTAGATTTGGGAGTTATTTCGGGCCACATTGAGTATGCCAAAATGAAGCTTATTAATTAGCAAAAATCGCATAATGCTAATTTTAGCAAAAAGGTACATAGGATACTCAACAATTCCTGCGCTGCATGATAGCCTATCATAGGCCACATCTTTTTTGCATTTGAAAGTTGTGATATATGCGGCTTAGGTATACAAATGAGATAATAAAATATGCGTAAGTGCTTGTATCTTTGAAACGTAGCTTAATCCAGATAGGCAAAAATTCTTCGACTACATGAGACTACTATGCTATGGGGGAGGGGTGAGGTGATGTCTCGCGCGGGGAGGGGGTAGGGGAGGCCGGGGTCGGGTCGGGGGGGGTGGGGAGGTAAGGGGGGGGGGGGGGGGGGGCGGTGGGGTGAGGGAGGGTGGGGGGGGGAGGAGATGTGGAGGTTGGGCAGGAGGGGCCCTGGGGGGGGGGAGGGACGGGTGTGTGGGGGACGGCTGGGTGCGGCGCCGGGGCGCGGCGGGGCGGACGCTGGCTGGGGGTGGCAGGGGGTTGGGGTAGGGCGGGGGATGGGGTGCACGGGGGGGGGCTAGGGGCGGGCGGGGGGACGGGGCGGGGAGGGGGGGGCGGGGGGGGGGGGAGGCGATGTGGGGGTGAGAGTGGGTTGGGACCCGGGAGGAGGGGTGTGGCGGGGGGTTGAGGAGGGCGAAGCAGGGCGGAGGAGTTAGGGAGGAAAGCGGGAGGTACTGGGGTGAAAGGTGGATTGGGTGGTTTGGGTGTTGAGGGGGGTTATGGAGGGGGGGGGGGTGGGAGGGGTGGAGGGGGGGTTGGGGATGAGGGTGGGGAGTTGTTGGGGTGGGGGTTGCGAGGGGCGTGCGGTTTGCGGCGGCGGTTGGGGCAGAGGGGTGGGGGTTTTGCGGGGAGTTGGGGGCAAGGGAGGTGGAGTGTTTGGCGGGGTATATTGGGGAGGGGGTGGTGGAGTTGTTGAAAGTTGCATTTATTGCATGTTACTGATCGCAACATTCGGCGGGGACATATTTAACGCATCGCGTAAATAAAGTTCGCCTTGTTAGTTGTGTTTGGGTCAGAGAAGTCAAGTTAGAGGTAATTTTCTTGCGGTGGAACTAGTCATCATGGACGGACACAAACTCAGCATTTTCAGGGCTCTGCCGCTCTAAGTTACAAGTACACTCTGGGATCCCAATTTAATTTCAAAAATCGCTTATTTTATGATAAATAAGCATCTTTGAACATTCTCGTTCGCAGAGGTAGTTTCCTAGACAATTACAGACTAAACTGTTGCCAAAAATATCCATAATTTTGAAAATTGCGGGGCGCTCTTCAAAACGTGCCATTATTGCTTCAATTTCTTTTCTATAATAAATACTTGTATATTCTGAGGGTACCAGCAGCTAATGGGGCAACATCCAACCCGTGAATTCAACCATTACAATACAAGCACTGCCAGGGGCAGTTGCTCAGATAAGCCCAACATATTCGGTGAATATGGGGGAAAATTGCATCCAAAGCTGCATAAAACAAATGTAACAAAGGAATGTATGATTAATATTTTATTTAGTTTGTAAATATGAGTGATATAATGGTGGGACAAACACAGGGCAGACTGAAGTAACTTATTAGAAACAGGGAGGCACCTAATAATCCAAAAATTAGGTGTGTCCATCTTGTGAATGATGTTTGTGTGTTAAAGTTTGGTTTTAAACCGTTTTCAATGCTTGGGTACGAACAACTTAACTCCAGTGCCATCAACTCGGGTGAATATGGTTACTGTTGAGGGCATGTTGCAGGGCACATGTGGTCCAGGCTGGATCAAGCGTTCGGCCTGCACGTCAAAGTTTGTGGGTTCGAGCCCCGCTGGGGCCAATGTGTTTCGCCCTTGAGTCAGGCTCTTTACGCTCACTTCTCCTCTCTCCCAGGTGTATACTGGGTACGCAAAAATACCAGTCAATTATATCCAATGCTGGGAAGGTATCAGACTCACTGTAGATGAGGTGTGGCTATCCCCCTAACAGCACCATTCTGGCCCATCGCTTCGAAAGAGAAGTGGCAACTCCTTCCTGTTTTAACACAGGTCCGTTCCCTTTACCTTTAGCCTTTATGTGTACTGTTGAGACTTGCATGTTAGGTAGGTTAAAGGTCACATTTTCAAAGTCAAAGGTCAGAGTCAACTTATTGTTCAGAGAGTGAAGGAAAGATGGGTACCAGAGGCATGTTCTACTATAGTGGCTGAATTAATTTTCTGACGAATCAACATCGCAGAAAGGCAAGTAACGCCGTTAAGTGCGTTAACCGGCCGGACAGCGCACATAGCAACGCGATGCAAGATTGGTCAAGGTACGCGCTGAATCACTGCGGCATCATGACCGGCGCTGACACTTGGTGTGGTGTGTGGCGGACTGTCCGAGAAATAAATCACCAACTACAGTGTTTTTGAGAACCCGCGCCTTGTTTCTGTCCATTGTTGCCAGAAAAATCTTTCAGTTTATTTTAAATCCTTGTGTTATTTCATGGTGATGAAAAAGAATTCGAACCCTGAGTAAAATTGACTGGCAAAAGCAACTGCTGATGGTGCATAATCAGAGGTTTTTGAAATCAATCCCATGATGCATAGCAATGTGCCTATACTGTACTGTACTAAACACATGTCAGCCGCTTATGATAAAAGTGGTTCCAAAAGTTTAAGAACCACAAGACATGTCCATATATCAGCAAAAAATTCCTAAGTACTAACACTTTGTGGGCTAAACATGACATCATCAAATTCAGGGTTTTTTTTATGTGTTGAATAGATTTTTATGTGAGCACATTACCCTATTGAGGTGAATTTCCGAAAACTGATAGCATTTTTGGCTTGACTCACACCACCCTCTGGTGCCATAATATTGTGAATCTGTCAAATTGCAACTCAACAAGTACTGAAATACAAGCGTGTAAATATTTAAGTATTGTTGTTAACATGTTTTTAGATCCGCCTGTTAATTCGTTATAGTCATAGATTTGGCTTTGATGTTTAAGGTGGTCCCATAGCTGCTCAAGAGTGATTAATGTAAGTATAAAAATAACTTTTGTCAATAGATGGTTATATAAGAAATCAATGATATGGCCATTTTGTTTGAACAATCACGTGATTCATGATGGTTTTTGCTGTCAGTGTGTAAAAGAAAAATCACAATCCAACAGCATTTTTTCATCATATTTAACAACAGTTAGAATTTTTAATTTGAAAACCCTACATCTATTTCATTTCTCCTCTTTGTGCAGATTAAGAAAGGCTGGTGACTTTTTACATGATTTTCCCTGCTGCAGGTATCATAGAAATATTTCATAATTTAAGATATGGGCTTTTTTTCTCCCAAAAACCATGATTTTAAACAGATTTGTTTGGGAAACAATCTCCATTTTTGAGTTATGAACTTTTTCACAATACGCCGCAGCAGGGAAATCCTGTAAAATACACCACTTTCATAATCTGCAAAGAAAATGGAAATTGGAGGTATGGTTGGAATTCAAAATGTAAAATAGAAAAATGCTGTAACTGTTGTGTTATTACATATCTGACAGCTAAAACATCATGAATCATGCAATTGTTAGACAAAAAAAACACTTTGTTGGTTTTCATCATCATTGTTTTATATCATAACCATCCTATTGACCAAAGTGATTTTTCATTCCAATTTATTACTCTTGAGCCATCTATGGGACCCCCTTAAAATAGGTAGGACGTCTTGTGATAATTTTTTTTGTATGAAAACATAAAATCAGTACCACTTATGAAATAATTGGAAATATCAATACTCATTTGTGGTCTATGACAAGAAACACTAAAGACCATATCTTCTGTTTTCAGATGTGTCGTGTCAACTAGACGAGTTTTAAAAATGTTGTAGGTCGTTCATTGAATTCCATTTATTTGCATATGTACATGCATTTCAGGGATTTGTATAATCATAGACTCTTTGCTTTAACTGGTTTAAGCAGGTTGTAGTCAGACAAAGCATGAATCATATAATGGTGCAGGGGTCAAAATCCCATCTCTTGCCATAATTCTCAGTCTAACCGGCATTTTTAAGCCATTCCTACTTTGTAATTTCCCCTCCCACTAACTCTGAACCTTGCCTTCATACCATTCCTTAATCCTACACTTTAATTCATAAAAGATGGGTAGAGTAGGGAAGAGGGGCAGACCTTGTGTACACAGACAGAAGGCCTATCTCCCTTCGCTCTACGTGATTGGGGCCAGAAAAAAAAATCTAACCATATAACGTTTGCTGTAAGGTAATCTCTACAACCTCATCTACAGCGATTCTGTTACCTTCCCAGCATGTTGGTCGTATGAGGCTCGATTCATACCTTTGGCGTTTGGATCGATCACTCTTGTCCTTTGGCCCACATGTGACTGCTAATCCATAACCCTAATCCCTCAGACTATAAACCTAATCTTGTAACTTAGCCACTAGCCCTTAGCCTTAATCTCTTACTCCAAGTCTTACCTTTAGATCAATCTGTAATTCGACTTCAACCCAAAACTATTATTACTTAAATATTCTGGGAACTAAACTTGTAACATGGGTCTAACCTTTGACCTCCAAGCCTGGTAATCTCTCCAAACCTTAACTTAACACCATTGTTGTGATTTCACCCCAAGCCATAACTCTAATCCCATACTCCAACTTGTAACATAACCACTAAGCCTTAGTCTTAATCTCCTACTCCCAAACTTGAGCTGGGTTCGTAGTTCAGGTAGCATTTTCCCCCTGCCAATAAGTGATTGAAGTGAATGATTGCATTGGAAAAGATCTTGGCATGAGTAGTTGAAATGGCTGCTTCACAAATCAAAATAAAAGACCCCCACACTTAAAAGTTCATTTTTTGTTAGTATAAGCCATGTAGTATCATTTTCCTTTTTGTTTTTCCACTAATCACATGAAAGTTTGATGATTTGTACAGTACTAAAATTGTGAATGTGTGCCATTTTGGGACCACAGAAAGAATAGTGGCACAGCTAGCCCTGATTTCAAATTTGGCATCCTAATGATCACTAGTACATTCAATAGGAGGGCCCACTTCTTTTAGGATCTTGACACCAAAACAATGGACATGAATCCTTCTGGCTTACACTGTCTGACATTATAAAGTATATTCTAATACCTCTGCTGCCCATTATTATTGAAAATGCTGCATTCTGATTGTCAGTTTTAAACGCCCCTTATTCCTGCAATAATGGGTCGCGAATGCATTTTCTCATTATATTACACTGGTTTTTGGTAATAGAATAGAAATAAAGGGTTTGCAATAGTATATTTATGGGCTCATATGATACTCCTCGGGGGCCGGAAAAATCACATAGATGGACTCTTCGCTTGGCCTCGTCCATTTTATTTTATCCGACCTCGGACACATTATTTCGCCCATAAAGGATACCGCATTCACCCTTATTTTCTTAAATGTGTTTTCCTCAGATTTAAAAATGGTAACAGATGAAAGCCAAAAAAGTAACATGAAAAAAGTTGATAGCAGAGTTTTTACTAACTTCGATCCCCCGTCCAAATATTCCAAGTTTTTCCACTCCCCCATTTTCCAGAAAAAAAATGCTCCCCCCCCCCACGTCCAGACTTGGATCCTGCAAGGTGGGGCCATGAAGGAGACATACAACGCTAGAATTTTTAGTTTACATATGTGATCTATTAAGTTGAAACTATTCTCAACATTGATGATATTACAAATAATTATTAGCTAACTAGAAACAAAATGAAATCGGGAACTGATGGGCGCATTCCATGTTACGAATTAATCCATGGCCATG
>JAMKCH010082108.1:0-15264 GCA_023653785.1 Ophioderma brevispina
GGGTCATAGTTTCAGATCACTTCGAACACAGGCTAGAATGATGACTTTAATGATGCTTATCCCATTTTCGAAGGAGAAAATGAAAAAGTGCGAAAACCAGGGTGCCCCAACGACAAATCCAAAATGGTCGCCAAATTGGCCAAAAATCATATTTTTGAGCATAACTTTTGTTTAATCACCCTCAATTTTGTGGCAATACCCATGTTTTGGCCTGCAAGGAGTCATTCTATGCAATTTTCATCTCACCACGACTTTTCGTTTTCTCGATATTGCCGTTTTAGCTAAAAATTGGACTGCGAGGGCGCTTTCCCAAAAAGTACACATTATATCAACAATTTTAAATTGTAACTGGTGAGCCATCAGAATGGTTGATTCATCATTTCCTGAAGTTTAGAGTTGTGTAACACTTACCATTTTCCCGTGGCATCAATTTAAAATTAGGTGAAAACACGCTCATTGGAATATACAGGGGTCAACGAACTTTCTTATGTGTGGGTTTCAATGGAGGACCTTTTGGGGACATTAAAAAGCCTACAGTTTTAAAACCACAAACACCACGTAAGTCAAATTATCAGCAAGTGCTCATAATAAAACTCTTCAACTTTTTGAATGTTAAAATCCTCATTTTCAATCAGATGCGCATTTTATGGGAAAGCGCCCTCAGAGCTCAATTTTAAGCAAAAACGGCATTTTAAAGAAAACGAAAGGCTGTGGTGAGATGAAAGTTGCATAGAATGATTCCTAATACCCCAAAAACATGGGTATTGCCACCAAAATTAAGCAAATTGAACAAAAAATAATTGAGTTGTGGTCAAAAATCAAATTTTTGCCAATTTGGCGGCCATTTTGGATTTTTCGACGGGGCACCCTGGTTTTCGCACCTTTTTAATTTTTTTCTCCGAAAGTGGAATCAGGGTGATTAAAGTCATCAAATGAGCCTGTGTTCGAAGTGATTTGAAACAATGACCTTCTATAGCCCACCTCTGTTTATAGCCTTTTTTTCAAAATCGCCGCCAAAAGTATGAAATATGACCTACAATGCAGCAAAATAAAAGAGCGTTCATGTTGATATTGTGATAAAAGCAGACCACCTGAATAGTCATCTTCAGGGGGTACTAAAGAAAAGGAAAACAATGTTGCCGTAAATCTAGTCATCATCATCATCATCATCGACCGCAGTCGACCATCATCATCATTAGTCAGACATCAGCATAGCTAGATTTCCAAGCTTTGCGGTCCTCCGTGAGACAGGCAAGTTCAGATGTGTTCTCTAAGCCGGTGTCCTCAAGAAGGACCTGGACGTAGGTTTTGTTTCGTGCACCCGACGATCCATGTCTGGGTTCCCAAAGCAGAAATCTGCTTGCTGCCTCTTCTGTGTGACGATAAAAGTGGCCGGCAGCAGCCAATCTGCGATGTCTTATTTTAGAGGTGACTTTTGGAATATCGCTATACAGCTCCATGTTTGGTACTTTGTCATGTAGGGGGTGGCTTATGGCCCTTTTGCAATAATTGCTGCTAAAAGTATGAAATATGACAAAACATAAAATAAAAGGGTGTCCATCATGTTGATTCTGTGGTAAAAGTAAACCACCTAATAGATATCTTCATGGGGTATCGAAAAATAGGAAAACATTGCCAAAATCTACTCATGTAGCAGGGTGATTTATTGTCTTTTATTTCAAAATGACCGCCAAAAGTATGAACTGTGATCTAAAATGTAGCAAAATAAAAGGACATTCATGTAGATTTTGTGGTTAAAGCAAACCACTTGAATAGATATCTTCAGGAGTCTCAAATAATAACATAAATAGCATACGGTCAAAATTTAATCCTGTAGGAGGGCGTTATTTTAGGGCCTTTTTCAAAATGCCCGTCAAAATATCAAATATGACTAAAAATTAAAAATAACGTTTCATGTTGAATTTGTGATGAAAACATACCGACTATCTAGATATCCTCGGGGATCTCAAAGAACATGGAAAATATCTTCTCAAAAATTTTGGGCTTGTAGGAGGACAGTTTGGGGTACCTATTTAAAGCGGCCTCTAAAAAATGACTTAAATATAGTAGGCTAATATAGACCTTTCGTTGATGTTGATTTAGTGGTGAAAGTAAATCCATCTATGATAAACCATTTAGTGTTGTAGGCAGGGGCGGATCCAGCCCTGGCTAGAGGGGGGGGTGCCAAGATAAGATGGGCTAGAATGGCTGCGTAGCAGGGGCGGATGCGGGAGGGTGTGTGACCCCCCGCGCAAAGCGCGGAAGCTCTGCATTTTTATCATGGCAATCAAGCTTTTTCCAATGTAGTTGATGGGGAATTGTTCATATCACTCATTTCTAAATGCGCTGGAAAGAGTTCTTTCAGGACAATAATATTAATCCCGGCGAGCACAGCGAGCCCGAAAATGTTTTAAATCGTTTGTGATTTGACAAAAATGTTTGCCTTTTCAACATGATTTCTAAGTAGGGGCGGATCAGCCCCTCTCAAGGGCAGGGGGAGGGGGGGGGGACCAACTGAAAATGGAAGTTGACGGCTGCCATGGTGCCATGGCATCCAAAGCAGCCATGGCGCCGTGTAAGCGGCGTGGAGGGGTTCCCGACCTCCCGCGCCAAGCGCGGAACCCCTGCAATGATCGTTTTCATACACAATTTGAAATTTGTTAAAATGTTACCTAAACACTTTAAAATGTTAACAGTATGTCTGTTGTCTTAGTTTTCAAGTGAAGTCTTCTTCTCTCAAACGTTGATTCCATTCCACCATGAACTTAGAATTTGTCTTCAGTTCTGTTCCCAGCTTAGAGAATACTATTTTTGAATGTTTACACAATATATTTAAAATTAAATTGTGATATATAATTAATTGAATTAATATTCAACAAAATGATGAGAACAACGGGGTAAAATCGATCAGCTTACCAAATCCATCACCATTCCTTCTTTTTCAACATAGATAATAGAAAAATATCCCATACGACCCACCAACAGCTTCGTCACAGGTCGGGTCATTTTTTTTTTATTTTCACAAGTAGCATTTGTTTTGTGATATATGTCACATGCCGTAACAAAATTAGTGAAAGACCTCTTTCCCACAAGCTGCATGTAAATCGTAACGATTAGACAAAGCAAGATTATTCCCTATTCCGCAGCGGATAAGCAAACCTTTTAAAAGTGCAAAAGAAAAAAAGCAAAAACATAGACTCTTGCAAGTGCAAAAGAACTACACAATGATGGGTTAAAAGGAGTATATCTAAAGTCAGATTTAACATATGAACGAGAAAAGAGAAGCTGAGCTCAGACCAAGAACTTTAGACGTTCGTAAGGAAAATGGTGAGAAAACTTAAAAATAATGAGAGGGAAATTGTCGGATCCGACCGACAAAAACGAACCACCCCCGCACAGGACGCAGTCGGTAGGGAATGATACATTTTTTCAATTCAACTGTAAATAAACGTGTAAAGACCCAAGCACAATGGCACTCTACAACTCTCCTATTATCAGCTGTAAATGATACAAAATCTTCAATGGAAAGGCCCATGAAGAGTCTACACCAAAATGAATACGGCAGCCAATTTCAATAACAACGGCTTGGAAAGAACAACCGGTGAAGACTGTAAATTAAATGAAAATGAAACGATTTGGAGTAGATCCTAAAAACATGAGTATAAACTCTAGTTTGGAATAAATCAAACCAAGACAAGAAGATGGATAAGAAAGAAAACTTAATGTACATTCTATATGCGCAAATATGTCAACCAAGAGAGATGACATGGCAATGCTATATTGGACGAGGAGAAGCAGACAATCGAGGGATTGTTGAAACGTGGCTCCATACAGTGATGTATCAAACGCTGATTGCAAATCCCAGGGTATCAGATAACAAAGTTTGGACAGAAAAAACAAACTCAGGGAGGTAGTAACTAATGTATTCTATTCTAAAGAGAATAAAAAGTCCAGTTGCGGGAAAACCCTCCCTAGCTGCGTATGAAGAGAGCCCTTTGGTGTGATATTTCATGTGAAGGGGGAGAGGCAGATTTATTGCTAGGGCTAGTATACATACGGCCATATACAACACGGCTTGATCCAAAATGAGTCCTCTAACCAAGGTGCTAAGTCTCAAAGATGTGAAGACATAATGGTCATTTGTGACTTCAATTACCGTGAAATAAATTGGGAACCATGCAAGCGAAATCTGGGATTATCTGAGGTCATTTTTGATTTGTTTAGACAACTAGCATGTTATGAAGCCTACAAGACAGGAGTCAATAACGTGACGTAGTTAATCAGTCAGAAACACCCTGATAGATTAACAAGTATCTGTTATTGCTCATTTAGGGTACCGCGAAAGCGAAAACCAAACATGTTGCAATGGGACTTAAATTTACCTCGTTGAACTAAGTAGCGTTACAACGAACATAGACTACATAAACCCAACTCTATACAAAATTAAATCTAACTGAGACAGATAAATTGGACAAAGAATTGGAAACCCAGAAACTGAAGCGAGGAGAAATTACAGGACCTTATTCAACAATGTGTCCCAATGAAGAACCAATCTACTAAGAATAAACCGTTATGGCTCAACAAGAAAGCAAAAAAACTAGTTGATGAGGAAATAAAGAGCTTGGAAGAGGTAACAGAATAAGAAAACTGAAAGAAATCTAGAGCCCAACAAAAAGTGCAGAGGAGGCAAAAATTATAAGTGAGATGGGCTAAGAGATATTTTAAAAGAAATTAGCAGAAAGCATTAAGGATGACCAAAAAGATTCTACACGCCTACGTAAGTTCTAAACAAAAAGTCAAGACAAGTAGGGCAACCCCTTGAAAACCGACCCAGGCAGTGTAATACCACCTGACACCTACTGCAAAGCACTAAACGACTTCTTCTCGCCTGTGTTCACAGAAGAGAAACCAATTGTTCCAGTTCCTTGCTGACATAGATCAAGGAGCGCATAGGAGAAACTAAAGTATATGAAATCACTGCAAATGCTGTCAAAGATAATTAAAAACCTGGACCCCTCCAAAGCAAGCGGACCAGACGAAATCCCTCATCTAAATCCCAAAAATAGTGCTGATGAAGTTGGTGCAGGGCTCGCGCCTGTATTTACGATTGTTCCAACCGACTGGAGATTTGCCACATCGTACCGACTACAAAAAAGTTTCAAGATCCAAAGCATCCAACTATCGCCCAATAAGTCTGAACGTCAGTCCGCAGGAAATTATTAGAAACATTAATTAGAGCTCGTCCCTGCGAGTGCACAAATGTCGTATCTCTCTCCTTTGTCATTTTCCACATGATTTTACAGTAGAAGCATTTTTTTTTGTGTTTCATTTTTTGTGACTTTCAAATGAAATAAATCTTACACTTCTACAACACTATAAAAATGTATTTTTGTAAATATCTTATCTTATAAACGATTTCATATTCCACTTAAGTCGACTAATTAAGGAATAGTGGCTAATAAAATGGCGTAACTACACACAATGATTTCCCGTTCATGCACAAAGTCGTAATCTACCAGACGACTTTGTGCCGAACGGGAAATTCATTTGAGGGCAACAAAGTCGCATCTAACCTATTAGCCTAATTGGTCTAATAACTCTGTAATGCCTATTAGTCCTAATCACTCTGTAATAATTAATTGAGCCGTTACTTGAAATCTATGTTAAATTCATTGCGTATGTCATTTACTTTTGTAATTACGAGTACTACTCTACTGTGCGCAATAGTGATGTTGAAGGTCTAACTAACCTAACTACGGCGTTTTGATAAATTTTAATGTTTTTTTGTGCCAAAATACATTAAGTAGCATAAATTTGGTAAAACTATTCAAATTGAATCTTTTCACAAAATATTTTGGGAATTTTTTACTTATCACACCCTTTTTTAAAAAAAACCCCACCACCCCTTTACAAGAATAAAATGTCGTATCTACGTACTAGTTTTCCCGTGTCGTGCAACAAAGTCGTCTGTCTCTGCCGTTACGAACCGATTTGTTGCCCTCAACATAAGCAATTTTGAGTGGCACAAGTCGTATCGACACCTAAATGAGATGCCGATTTAGCTTAATAAACTCTTCAAAGTCAGTTTACGACTTTGTTGCACTCACATGAGATATACAATTACAGAGCACCTTTCCAAGTTTAAGTCTAATGCTTTCTAAGACGCGAGTCACCAACATTGTTTTAGGAAAAGGAAAATCTTGCACGAAAATCTCCTAGAACCTGCAGTGATCACAACGCGCATAGATAGTGGAACAGCCAGTTTGAGTCTATATCTAGACGCTGACAAAGGTCTTCGACCCGTAACCACATCCAACGACTTGAATAGCAAAATCAAACTCACATGGCATCGAAGGTAAAATTCTAACTTGAATCGAATCATGGCTGGATGGTAGCAAACAGAAAGGTATCACTACTCAAGGAGCAGAGTCCGGGTGAGAAGTAACAGTTTAGTGTGCAGGATCAGTGTTGTGACCACTCTGTTTCCGATGAACGATATGGAGACTGCTATTTAGCGCAAACCCCACAATAAAAGCAAATTTTTGCAGATGACACCAAACTAGCCTCACCCAATGTCAACAAATGAAGACACATCAGATCATGCAAGATGATATAGACGACTTACATGAATGGGCAGAAACTTGGCAAATGAAGTACAATGCAGAAAATGTGGGTTATGCACTTTTGGATATTCACATCGTCATTATCCTTATCAAATGGGCAACACACCATTAAAAGAAAACCGTAGAGGAGAAAGACTTTGGCATCCAAATCAACAAATCATTGAAGGGCTCAACCCAACATGGGCATGGCGGCCGCAAAGGAAGGAAATAGAGCCTTGGGGATGATCAAAATAAATTTGCCTTCAGATTAAAAATCATCCCCTGACATTATACAAATCACTGGTTCGTCCCCATCTCGATTATGTAATTCAAGCATGACCCCTATCTTGAAAAGACAAGAAATGATTGAGAGGTCAAGCTAGAGCAATCAAAAATAATACCAAGTCTATCAACGTTTATCGTACGAGCAGCGATTACACTGACTTCATCTAACAACACTGGAAAAGAGACTAAAGAGCAGATATCATCCTAACCTACAGGATTATAAATCACTTGCTAAGATAAAAATCCAGAGAACCCCTCTTTCACAAAGAAGCCGTTCATCAGCACACATAACGCGGGCATGTTCAAACAAAAGTCAGGCAGACAGGCCAAATCCAATCAAGACTTCGACTAAGAAAAACATTCTTCAGTCAGCGAGTGGTAGATAGTTGGAAAAAAAATCAACTACCGAAAGTGCTGTCCAAAACGCCTCCCAACTCCTCTGCTTTAAGTCAGGAATTAATTAACTGTTTTTAAATGGGCAAAAATGCCCAAACCCTGCCACAACAATTAGTCATCACTGAGATGGTGAAAATGTTGTGGCATCTAATGGTTCTTTCATACTACACTGGAACGTGCGTTGCGGTAAGTTCAGTGCATCGCATTACGGTCTCTCCAGTATACTGCATTGTCTGTACTTGCAACAAGTTAATTTATTTAACTGCAGCTGCAGCAGTTCGTTGAGTTGCTGTTGTGCAGCAAGTGATCGATATAGGCACTGCACTGCACAAGTGCATTCGAGGTATGAACGAATCTTAAGGTATGTCTTTAAGTAAGTATGTCTTATACCCTACCAACGCATTAAGCATTGAAAATGTCCTAATTTCAGTCCAAGAGAGTCGCGTTTATACATATAAATTATTTGTATAATTGTTAGATGAATTAATGCCTTCATTGAAAATAGAGCCAATTTTTTGGCTAACACCTGCCATAACAAATTAATATGTGACGGGCAAATTAGCTCCCTTAGAGAAAAGTATTTCAGGTAATACCCTTTCCTATTCACAAATTGAAACTGCTTAGAATTTCGTCCCCGAGAGACGCGTTTAAATTAATTTTTAAGCATATCCTTTTTTTCTAGCAATATGAAAATCACCTAAAATGTCAAACAAGCATTTAAAGTTTAATACACTCTCAGAAAAAAAAATGCAACTTAGAACCTTTTTCTCTCTATATGGAACCCCTCAAGAATGCCACCCTAAAATGTATTTAAAAATCGTGAGAACAGAAAAGTTCTTAATAGAACCATACAAGGTGATATACTGATATTAAATGACTCGTTTTAGTACGTTGAAGAACCCTACGATGTTTCATACAGAAGACAAGTTTAGAACCTCTTTCGCACATTTTCGCGAGTGTGCATCAGTTGTTAATTCTTTGAAAGGTTGGCAAAAGCATATTGAAATCAACAACTATAAAAAAAATCACCATTAATGTTTGGCAAAGATTGGTGCTGGGTCGCATTTCATAAACAGGCCTAAGATCAAAACCTTTGTTCGGTAACTTTTCTTGAAAAAGCGTAGCGGATGACAAAGTTCACGTGCATTGTAACTTATTGGTCAACTTGTATTTTGATATTTTTTATCCTGGTCAGAATTAGGGATTTGACGCAACTTCTACAGAAATCTAGAGAATCATGTTTAGACAACGGCAATCCGTCCGCATTTCCGCGCACCGATAAATTGGCATTTTCTCCAATCCTCCACCAATGATGTCGGCTGAAAGTGCCTTACATTCGCGATTACGTACCCAAATTGATTGTCCGCCCAATCCTATACTCCTTACCTACCCTACCCCGGCCCACCCCCCCTCTTAAATTTCACATCATTACCAAATAGGCTAAAAAATAAATAATACCGCAAGCGTTTGAAATCAAATCTCCTCCTTCAGGTTACATGTTTCATTTTGATTATTGTTTTCTTAAATTTGTTTTCTCTTTTCTTCTGTTTACTTGTTTTTTGAACTCTTTGTACAGGGCGCCTTGCATAGTTGCCTAGATAGATGGCGCTTTATAGAATGCGTTATTATTATTTACTTATTATTATAGTATTATTATTTGATTATAAATCACTGCTAATCAACACCCTGAAGTTGTGAATAAAGAAACACGCGATAAAAACCATAGCGGCGAATCTAATTTTCTATTGGCACAGTAATTTTTTCAACCCTAATTCTTACTGTTGGAGTAAACATGGAATTGATCAAGCTTCGTTTACTGATTGATAATGTATACAAATTAAAGCACCTACTCCCTCCTAAATCCTCTTGAATGAAACATTCAAGCATCCATATGTTAAGGTACACAAAAAACAAGCAATGGTAAATAAGTCCGGGAGTGTTTCACAAATATTTCAAGAACATTACCACCTATTTTGATTTTTAAAAAAACCGATAAAATTTTTTTTTTTTTTTTTTTTTTTTTTTTAATTTTTTACATTTATATATTTGTAGCATGAAAAAAAGACAGAAAACATAGTATTCCGCCATAACGCAACGGTCCCGCCGCGCGTGTTTAAGTTGTTGAATCATTAAAATTCTTCGGAGAAATGACCATAACGGGAAAATGGCGTAAGCCATATTTTTGTTGGTTTAGGAAGATAATTTCGCTCTAAATTCAATGGAGCTGGTGAGATCTTTGGTGCACGTGCTTTCCGTGCAAGGTATATTTAACAAAAATTGTCGAGAAGATCACGTCATTTCTCAAAACATGTCATCTCCTCTCTCTTTCTTTTCTCTTCTGTAGAATGTATCCTTCAAAATTACAAAAAAATCCGGCGTGGGAGGGGTGCCAAGGCACCCCCTGGATCCGCGCCTGGTGTAGGGTTGTTGATGGTTTCACAAAAATGGCCCTAATATCAAAATTTGACTGTAAAGTATGGTAAATTATAAGAACTTTCTGTGTTGGTGAGTGCCATCTTTTAGGCGATCCATGAACGTTACATTGAAAATCTTTCCACACGATTTTGGCCGAAGCCTACCTCCTCTTGCGAGTCTATATTGCTATGTGTCCAAGGCGATACAAACCTTTCCTCTAACCTTCTGTATACCAATCATTAATGCAGATGTAGACGTTATCCATAATTGGCTCCCAATTCTGCAATAAAACCAGTGAACGCCATCGCCAATGCTCAACCTTGTCAATCGTTGTCTTGATTTCATTTTTAAAAATAATCGCAAAAGGTCAAATGGATACGGTTTACACTTTTTCCCCTTTGTCTAAACCTCTCCGTACTTTTTTGCAAAACAGGCATGAAAATATTTGAACTGAGCTGGTAAGGTAAGGTTAGGTATGGTTCACTCCGTTCATCACCAATCAGCGCGAACTTCTCATGGAGCACACCATTACACCAATCCAAATCTGCTGATGAATCTTTTGTGGCTTGTGCGATATGTTTAACAGTGGTTCATTCCTTTTCTGGATATCAAAGAGTTGAGTATTTTGACCCTTTTGATCTAAAGATAACCCATTCACACCGATCAGTACCTTATTTCATAGTTCATCAATGATGGTCCGAAACAGAGGTTTTTTACAGTGTGGTATTAAATTGTGCGCGTTATTCGTGGACACGGTTGAATATGTTGCGATAGTACCTCTTATTAAATGAATAGTTTAGCCATTCTTTCATATGAACAAACGAACTGCCATTGGTGGTTTGACTGACCAATGTATTCCACCAGAAAAATCCAAGCAATGGCTTGACACCGGATCTCTTGATAGGAGGGGCTACGGAATACACCCCATTCGGAGGACCCTGTTTTTTCAGTGAAATTCTCATTCTTAATGGGGATGATACGCAAGATGATGACCCTGTTTGTTGTTTTTTCATGGAAATCTTAATGGTTGAACAATATCGCCAGATGATCCATGAAAAATTCTTCCCCAATTACGAAACACTTCCCAAAAAAACCATCATTAGCATTCATACAGGCCATGACAGGTATGGAGGATCCACAATGGAAGCACCAGCTCATCAGAGAATTGCCTTACTGAAATTATTCCGAAAATAGGAGAATTGCGCTAGGAAGTAAGTGCCACCTAAAGGTATCAATACCCTCACATTGTGATCTTTTCATAGATTTTATCGTCAAAGCAAAGTGTACAGAACCCACGTAGAAGCATCATGAATTGGTTTGACTTTGAAGTGGGGCATAATAGGACAGAAAAACTTTAGTCTTGGAGCAATGATGACAAGGCAAATTCTCGTGTGCAAGAAATTGGTTGATGTTGAAGGATGATGGCATAAGCTGGCATAGCATATACGACACTTAAAGAAATAGCTATATGATAACTGCTGCAAAGTAGTAAGCTAACAAAGGCTTCTAATTGTCAGGCTGCTTAAAAATGTCTCGTCATCTCTGATAGAACATGTATTGCCTAGTATTTAGTTGTAGTTAGCAAATGTCTTTGCCAGTGGGTTTAGAATAACACGCCCCTCAGTTAACGATGTTTAAGGACAACCTGACAAGTAGTCCATCGAACTTTCACACGATGTGATGAAGCCAACAAACCAGAATGAATCATAAGCACACAAACAGGTGTGGTTGTTCAAAATGGCACAACTAGGAAACTCTACAAAACCCTCGAGAAAATATTCGAAAGATTAACACATTCATGCTGTATGCTTGAAAGATGCACGAGAAGATTTGCAGCATCCAAATCTTTCCAGATTTTTTAATCTAGTTTCGGTCCTGCAATTTGAGAGATATTCTCCGCCATTACAAAGATCCCTGGCCAAAAGATCATTTCCCCGATACTTTATCAACGCAAGGTAGTGTGGTTCAGCAACAACTGAACATGCATCCAAGAAGGATAGCACGCAAACCTCTTATTGGTCCATGACCATCACAAGGTAATGAGACAATAGGAGATTCTTGAGATCAGGTAATAAGGACCTCCACATGGTGGAATCACAGAACCAATTATAACTAACGTACACAACATTTACTCTTGATTTCGTAACACCCGCATTAAGTGATTATCAATCAATTGGAATCTTTTACAGCTATCTGCTCATATCGTTCTTTGACTCGTTGCAGTATCCCGTGTGCACTTTATCTTGGCAGTCTATAACCATAATAGCAGATTTTTGAATTGAATATCACAATATTCACATCTTTGAATTTCAGATATTACTATCACCATAGCCTTGGTATGATCCCCGATATGTGGGTCAAGAGATTTTCAGGGCATTGGGATTTTGATTTGTCTACAGGAAAAAGTTTGTTCCATTATCTTACTTTTACAGATGACATGCTTTATTCAATATTGAGATTTTGAAAAATACTGAATCTAACAAATTGATCAGGAACTTGAGAAGTTTGAGATCAGGTAAGTCATGCAGAACGGTGAAGGCAAAACATATACACGGCCGCCGTGTATATAGCGTTCCGGTTGTTCGCTGCCCGGCGCCGTGTATGTCGTGGAGCCTCACTGCCGATTTACGGCGGTGCGGGAAGTGTGTATCCTGTGTCACAGACTCCGAAAAAATCCTTATTAAACTAAATCTAAATTGTACTGCGCGCAGAGATTACCGTTATAAGAAGTCCGTCATATAGCGAATGCCACAAAAAAATCAATGGACACTAAATCTCAAATATCTCCGGAAACAAAGGGATTCTATGGAAGTTTTTGGCATCAGAGGGTCCTTTACTATTTTTGTTTTAAATATGGCCGTAATTTGTGTGTCTGGAACCTTAGAAGCCTAGCGAGAAATTGAACGTTTTTGTCGGGTACTTCGTTGCTCGCAAACACGGAAAAGTGAACCCGCAATCGCACGGCCGCATCCCTTTTCCCACAATGCATTTCGATATTATTCCAGTCTTGAGAATTTTCAACACGCTGGTTTCAATTTACTTGGTTTCAATTTTTCGAAACAGGCTATAATACATACTTACCGACCGGCCGTACTGTCCGAGGCTACATCACGGCAAAAAGCTGGCCCGACGGCCCGGTATGAATGTCACATTACCCCGGCATGCCCGTGATGTGATGGCTTCATCGTAGGATATAATAATATGGCTAGAGGTCGGACTTAAAGTTTGATGGCTCAAAATGTTTATTGATTACGCATGGTAACATTCTAAAACCACCTATCAGTGCTAGCAAATATTTAAGTAATCAACATCCAATTTATTGCTATATGGAAGCTATATCTAACAATGTTTTTCGTTTGTGTTTGTATTTTTTAAATAATATTCTGTTTTAAGTTTTTTATTAATTTATTTAAATTTCTTTATATATTTATTCGGGGAGTATTTGTAATTATTTTTGATATACCATTTATGTTATTATTCATTTTATTTTTGATTATTTTATAGATTTTTGTTATTGCTTAAATTTTGATATATATTTTAGTAGTGTTTATTTATTAATATATTTGCATTTTTTTTTTATCTGTTTTTATATTTTAAAATAATTATTTTTAAGTTTTTTTAATTTGTAATTTTTATTGTTTGGTTTCTTTTTATTACGTTTTGAATTTTGTGTCTTTTTTTCTTTTTTATACTTTTTCATCTATTTATTTTGGTTCGTATTTATTTTGTAGTTTAGCATTGTTTTTGTTATTTTTAAAATTTTAAAATCAATTTTTTGATTTATTAGCTTCGTTTAATTTAACTTGTCTTTTTTTTTTCCTTTGAATCCTGATTTTTATTTATTTTTTTGTAAATGTAGCAACGCATCGTCTTAATTTGTTTGTTATTTGTTTTATTTTAAATCCATTATTTTTATGTATTGTCAACTGTTATTTTACATTTTTATTTTGGCAGGTAGCACTATTTAAAAGAGGCGACTTAATCCCGGCTTTGGTCTAAGAAATTAAGTATTTTGCCTTTGCCTCAGTCATGTGACTGTTGTGATTTCATAGAATCTCCTGTAATTATTTTAAAATGGGCTTTGGGCGATTTTGGTTTTTTGTGGAAACCTGAACAAAAACACTATACAATCCTCCACTGTACTACTTTTAAGCTGTGATTTTTATTAAGCATGTCAATGCCATGGTCTCCGCCTATAAAGGGTAACTTGAGCCAATCAGGAAGCCAAACACATGTTGATGGACAGAAAAACGAAGTTCCGTGTAAATATCCCTCCCGGTTTAGGCACACGGCAAGCGTGGTATATAGTCCCTCGTGCCACCTGTTAAAGTAAGTGCATTTTGGAGAAAAGTCCAAATTTGGCACAGAGGTATGCTATTGATAATGCTTAACAAATCTGGTCTAGGGCCATAATTTTTCTTCCATATGGCCGGCCATTTTCAAAATGGCCGCCACCTAGAAAAATGCATTAATATCGCGAATATTCGTGAAAAATGTTGTTTTAAACTTTATTATATAGGTGCAGATACACTTGTGTAACTTTTTAAACATCAATATTTCTGTTATTTTACCAAAATCGTAGTTTAATTCAAAATGGCCGTCACCATTGAGCCTAAATTTTCAAAATGGCTGCGGCGCGCAGGAAAAAGCTGTTTATTGATTTGTAGATAACCGTGCAAACCATGGGGTTTTTGTTGATTTTCTAAAACTTTGGGTTCTCAACATATCCAAACCTCACATTTTGTTAGTTGTAATGCCAATGATATTCAAAATGGCTGCTGTATTCAAAATGGCTTGCCAAAGTTAAAATGTCCAGCCACTGTAAATTTGATATGTTAAAGGTACCCTGATTTTATATTGTGTCATGGTAACTTAAAGATTTAATCTACATTCCTAAACATTAATTGGTGTCTAGGTATGTTAAACACTTTAACATTATTGTCTGTGTGTATAACAAGATGGCTGTCATTGTTCAAACTGGCTGCCATTATAAGTTAATAACATGCTTAATTACTTCTGATTTTTCTTTGTCAAGTGAACCGTCACAAGTGTTAGTACCATTCTGCCAGGTACATTTTAATGGCTGGTCTTGGCTTTCAATGTTAATTTTCGAAAATGGCGGCCATATTCCAAAATAGCCTGCTAATGTCACTTTGTTAGTAAAATACAGACTGCTTAATGGACCAAAATGCCAATACTGGATGTGGCATGTCAGTATTACCACTTGTAGTACCTCCCTTCACAATTGTATACAGGCATCATTCATAGTTCTTACTCCAGCTAGCCTTATTTGTAGTGTTTAGTGGGTGATGCTGTAATAATCAGATACTAAACAATCTCAACTATCTATCTCCATGCACACGGTGAAAAATCTGATAGCAGGCTTCTACTTCATGCTGTCATGCTGCTGGCTCAAAGAAATCCAAGGGTTGTGCTGCGGTACTGTGGCACATACTTGTTGTTTTTTTTTCTGTAGTCTTGTTCACCCAGTCCAACCTCACTGAACCTGGCAGTTTTGTACTGGAAAAATCGTCGATCAACCAGCACAAACTATTGCCCAGACCCT